>CM067329.1:11407500-11660000 GCA_034376525.1 Nicotiana benthamiana | reverse complement strand
TTTTGGATATGAGTTGAACTTTTAGGATATGACTTGAGCCTTCGAGGTATGAGTTGAAGCTTTAGGATATAAATTGAAGCATTTAACAATGAGTTGAACCTTTAGGATATGAATTGAAATTTTGGTTTATGTTTTGGAATTTTAGATTGCGGGAGGTAAACGGTCAAAAGAGGTTGATGAAGTTATTAGACATGCAATGGAACTTCCACCAAGAATAACTAAGATAAAGTACCTGGCAGAATGTTCCTTTAATTGTTGTTTTAATTAGCGACATTGATGATCAGAAGGCAATGGCATGCATTGCACTAAGTGATGGTGTAGGTAGGAATTTATTATTTCCTAAGCAGATAAAAGAATAGCTTATAAAAGAAGTTTAATTGAGAGTGACTAGGTTGATACAGATGGAATGTGTTCCGTTGGTCGTGACGGTTTCCATAAAAAGGGAATCATAAGACTGTATGATGACAAAGATTTTAGGAAGCTTTGTACTCGACTTTCTTCCAAGGTTAATAAATACAAGCTTAATATGATATTGGTGATAGTTCATCGGATGCAGACGATGATTTGACGGACAGAAGTATGGAAAGTTTGATAAAAAGAATTAGAGGTTGAATGTTTTTACCTCTAATTCTTTTTATCAAAATTTCCATACTTTTGTCCGTCAAATCAATGTCTGAATCTGAGGAACTATCACCAAGATCAAATTAAGCTTGTATTTTTAACATTGGAAGAAAGTAGAATACAAATGTTCCTAAAATCTTTGTCATCATAGAGTTTTATGATCCACGTTTTATGGGAACTGCCACGACCGACGAAAAACATTCCATCTTTATCAACCTTGTTGCTATCAATCAAACTTTTTTTTCCTCTTGGAAAATAAAGTAGAGAATTTCTCTATAACCTCTTTTATCTACTTAGGAAATGTTAAATTCTACCTTCACCATCACTTTTTTGAAACACATGTCGTTGGCTTCTCATTATCATTGTAGCTAATGAGATCAACAATTGATCAAAGACACACTCTATCAAGTACTGTATCCAAGTTATTCTCCGTATCCAAGCTCTTCCCGAGTAAGAGTACCACGAAGAGGTTGATGACGTTATTAGACATGCAATGAAACTTCCACCAAGAATAACTAAGATAAAGTACCTGACAGAATGTGCCTTTTATTTTTATTCTCATTAGCGATAATGATGATGAGAAGGCAATGGCATGTGTTTCAAATTGTTATGGTGTAGGTAAGAATTTAGTATTTCCTACGTAGATAAAAGAAGAGCTTATAGAGTAATTATGTACTTCATTTTCTATCATGAAAAGAAGTTTGATTGAGAGTGACAAGGTTGATGAAGACGGAATGTGTTCCGTTGAACCTGGACTTTTTAAGAGCATTTCTATACTTTTGTCTGTCAAATCAGTGTCTGAATCCGAATAAATATCGCAATTATCACATTAAACTTGGTAGATCGGACTTGAAAGAAAATTTTGATCAAAACTTCCTATAATCTCTGTCATCATAGAGTCTTATGATCCCCGCTTTATAGGAACTGACACGACCAACGGAAAACATTCCGTCTTTATCAACGTTATCACTATCAATTAAACTTCTTTTCCTCTTGGAAGTGAAGTAGAGAATTTCTCTATAACATCTTTTATCTACTTAGGAAATGTTAAATCGTACCTACACCATCACTATTTTGAAACACATGTCGTTGCCTTCTCATTATCATTGTAGCTATAGAAATCAACAATTGATCAAAGACACACCCAGTCAGGTACTGTATCCAAGTTATTCTTTGTATCTAAGTTTATCCCGAGTAATAGTACCGCGAAGAGATTGATGACGTTATTAGACATGCAATGGAACTTCCACCAAGAATAACTAAGATACAGTACCTTGTGGAATGTGCCTTTAATTGTTCTTCTCATAATAGCGACAATGATGATGAGAAGGCAATGACATGTGTTTCAAATAGTGATGGTGTAGGTAGGAATTTAGTATTTCCTAAGTAGATAAAATAAGAGCTTATAGAGTAATTTTGTACTTCATTTTCCATCAGGAAAAGAAGTTTGATTGAGAGTGACAAGGTTGATGACGATGGATTTTTTTCGTTGGTCATCGCACTTCCCACAAAATAGGGATCATAAGACTCTATGATGATAGAGATTATAGGTAGTTTTGTGCTCATCTTTCTTTCGAGTCTGATCCGTACAAGCTTAATATGATATTGGTGATATTTCTACAGATTCATATAATGATTTGATCGACAAAAGTATGCAATGCTCTTAAAAAGAATTAAAGGTAAAATATTTTTCAGCATCCTTCTCTACCAAGAAAAATATTTTACCTTTAATTCTTTTTAAGAGCATTTCCCATAATTTGTCGGTCAAATTATTGTCTGATTCCAAAGAAATATCATCCAATATCACATTTAGCTTGTACGGATCAGACTTGAAAGAAAGTTGAGCATAAAATTGCCTATAAGCTTTGTCATCATAGAGTCTTATGATCCTCGTTTTATGGGAATTGCGACGACCAACGGAAAAATTTCCATCGTCATCAACCTTGTCACTATCAATCAAACTTCTTTTCCTCTTGGAAAGTGAAGTAGATAATTTCTCTATAACCTCTTTTATCTACTTAGGAAATATTAAATCCTACCTATACCATCACTTTTTTGAAACACATGTCATTGCCTTCTTATTATTATTGTAACTAATGAGATAAACAATTGATCAAAGACACACTCCGTCATGTACCGTATCCAAGTTATTCTCTGTATCAAAGTTCATCCCGAGCACGAGGATAATCACCAAAGCCACCAGATAACTTTATGATGCCAATGAAGCAAGATAAGATGTTCAATGAAACTCGTATTTTAAAGAAGAAGAAAGAGACGGATTCAGAAAGTAGGTATGAGCCTCGACTACATACATGTAAATTTTTTTACTTTTCATTAAATATTTTGATTTGCTTTTATATAGATTTGAAATACTAATTCAATATAATTTTTCATATAGGTTCAATTCGCTTCACAGCTAACGTGGGGGAATTCATACGCAGTCAACCACCTAATGAATCGAGCGAGGCAATTCAACTTTCAGACGAGGATGCTGAAAAAACACTCATTCAATACTTTATATACTATTGTGTTAGTTCTGTTGTGTTAGAACTAATTTACATACCAATTTAGTATTGTGTTAGTTATCTTTAGTTCGAATGGGCTTGTAACAAGCGTTAACTTAATTTTGTTAGCTTAATATATTAGTTCTATTGAAGTTTATTCTTTGTTGCTTTTAATTGCTTTTTATTATTGTTGTTGTTGGCATAATATGCCTATTTAGGAAATTGGTATGACTGGCAGGTGGTGTAGCTGCAGAAACATGTCGTTTCTGGCAAAATAATACACAAAAAAACGACCAAAGTTGGTCTTTATTTGGTCGCTTTTAAAGTAAAAAAAAAAGAATTCTGGAGAAAAGCGACCAACTTTCGTCGCTATTTTCCCAGATTTCTTCCAAAAGCGACCACATTTGGTCGCTATTTAAAAAAAAAATTGATAATATAGAGACCAAAGTTGGTCGCTATTATTTAAAAATTAAACTAAATTCATGTATTTAGGGACCAAAGTTGGCTGCTAAATCAATAAAATAAATAAATAATTGAATAAAATAACGACAAATATTGGTCTCTAGTTTCCATATTGTAAAATATAATTTTTGGATTTGAGACCACAGTTGGTCGCTTTTAATGATTAATAATAAATAAATAACATTTTTTTTTATTTAGAGACCAACTTTGGTCGCAAAAATTATATTATTAAATTAATATAGCGACCAAAGTTGGTCTCTATAGTCAACATCCGGAAAAATGGGTCCATTTAGAGTAGAGACCAAAGTTGGTCGCTAATTAGAGACCAAAGTTGGTCCCTAAATAAAAGAGACCATCAATATAGCTACCAGACCACTTTGGTCGTTTTTGGTCGCTTTTTAGCCAAAAAACGACCAAAATTGGTCGCTTTTTAGCCAAAAAGCGGCCAAAGTTGGTCGCTTTTTCAAGTCGTTTTTTCTTGAATTTCCAGTAGTGTTCTTTTTTTTCTTTTCAGAACGGCGGTCTCTAGGCTAACTTCGTGCCGCTTGACTATTCTAATGACAATTCAACTTAGTATGCTCATGCGCATGAAAAGAAATCACGTAATATTTTTGGCTTTCGTTAAAATTTGAACCAAAAACCTCATAATTATCCTTACTTAATTGTTCCAATACAAAAAGAAAGTAGCTTTGAGTTAGAAAGTTAGAGCCCATTTGCACAAGAGAATTTTTTCACTTTTTTTCCGAAGTCAGTGTTCGGCCATAAAATTTTCAATTTTTACTTGAACATGAATTTTCAAATTTTTTAAAGTTTTGAAAAACTACAAAAATTATTTTTCAAAATTTTCACTCAGATCTCTTGCAAAACTTAAAAAACAACCCAAAATTATATTGATGTCCCAACACAACTTTAATTTTCAAATACCTTTTTCACTTGAAAAAAATTCTCAGTCTTTTTTGGAATTTTACAATTCTTATGTCCAAACGCCCACTTAATTTCAACGTGCTAAATACTACATAATACATATATTGGCAAATATTGATACCAACATTCTTTCCTTCACCATGGAAATGATGAGCCAAGGAATGTAACTTCACTTTGACCAAGAATTCTTGTAAATAGCCAAAAGTGCATAGTAACATCAATAAAGGGTTCTAACTGGATTCAATGCTGAAGTATAATGTGAAGAGTATATATTTCATATGATCAAAAGATACAGGAGAGTTAGTAAATACACAGAGAGATAATGAAATATGAGCTATTTTGTGCTCATAGAGAGATAGAACTAACATAAGCTACAACAGTGGACAACAAAATTTGAGCTACCGCGATGAAACTTAAAGATAAACTTATTCACTAGTTTTTTTTATCTTTATTCTCCTTGCCATCCGGCTTGGCGCGCTCTACGCTCCCAAACGGACGTCAACTTCTTTTCCTTAGCAAGCAACACAACAGCTCTTTCTCGTCCGACTTCACAAGTTTCGGTGGTAGCAATGCATTTCTCAGCCTCCTTTTGGTACTCAGAAGCTAACCTTCTTGCTTCCACAAAGGTGACGTTCATATGATGGACGTGCTCCTTGTCGACAGCTTCCTGCAGCTTCAGCTCTTCCGATAATAAATCCACAAACTGTTTCTCCATCTCCTCCTTAAGATCTGGATCATCTTTTCCGCAGTCTGATGTCAATGAGAAACATTACAATGTAGCATGTCATGATTTCCGTTAAAAAAATCTTTTGCAAAGGTAACGAACATAAGCAATACATGGTAAAATGGAAGGAACTTGGTCAAAGGAAATCAGAATTGGATCCCTAAACTTATCGACTGGCCCCGAACACATTTCGTGCATTGTAATTTGTAAATTACATATGGCATCTGTGAGCATGTTCCTTAAACCAAAGAAGCTTTTTCCATCTAGTTTCCTCTCTTTCCCACTTCTGATACTTTCTGGTTTAAGCACTATACACTCCATAGTTCATAACCTTATCTACAACAACAACAACAACAACAACAACTAACAACCCAGTATAATCCCACTTAGTGGGGTCTGGGAAGAGTAGTGTGTACGCAGACCTTACCCCTACTCTGGGGTAGAGAGGCTGTTTCCAAATAGACCCCCGCATCCTTCCCTCCAAGAACTTCCCACCTTGCTCTTGGAGAGACTCGAACTCACAACCTCTCGGTTGGAAGTGGGGGTTGCTTACCATCAGAACAACCCCTCTTGTCTAGTTCATAACCTTATCTAAGGGTCTAAAATATGCTAACGAGTTGCAGCGGAGAGGATTTAGGCAGTGTCTTCATATCTTGAAAACCAAGGACAAAATGCTTAAGTTTACAAACTCGTTAACCCTTTCTAGGATGGATTATAGTCTGGCAGCATTCGCCTAGCAAAACAGCTTGCTTTTAGATCCAAAAATTATAGCACCTAGTCAGAACTTCAAAGGAAACGCCCAAATTTGATTCAATTAAGGACATTAAGTAACCATTTACAAGGTGATAATCAATTTAGGATTTTTTGTCATTATCATCTTAAGAGCCTTATCCGTAAGAGATTGTTTTCTGCATTCATCAGGATGCACTGGGGGCATGCATAAGCATCGAACATGCTAAAAAGTGTTACTGTTCTCTGACTATAGACAACATTCAAAAATAACATCCTTAACTGATTTTCGTCTATTTCCAGTAATATGTATTTCAATATCAGAGTTGCTGACAAGCCAAAAGAACAGCCTTTTGGTACATATGACACTAAAAAACTGTACTAAAGGAAGAACATATTCCAAGTTTTCTTATGAAACTGAGAATAACATGATTTCTTGAGGAGAAGATGAAAGGGTAACTCACCTGTAATTGTAAGGTTTGCCAAGCCTGCACAAGAGGAAACCAAAAGCGGGATAATGTTAGCTTAATTGGTACTCAAAGTTCCACAGAACTTCACCAAATACATTGTATAGAAACTATCAGAAAGAATAAATAAGAGCAAAAAGATGAACAGTAGAATATTCCAAGACAATGTGAACCGCAAAATGGAGGAGGAATCCAAGCAACTAGCTTAACTACAAAATATGTCAGCAGAAGGATCCATCATTTCATTCTTTTAGAGGTAGCACAGAGAGCGAGTGAGGAATGCGATCGTGATGGAGCAAGAGGATGGTCGGAGTGAAATAACACATCAAAACAAGTGCATAATCCTATAACAATTAGAAAGATTCATTCTCCGTTTCTGCACTTCCACACTATTTCTCATGCGACATTAATGAAATCCTAATGTCACATTATTAGACTAATAATAGTTCTCCATTGTGCTGGATCTCACCAGATAAAAGAAAAATAATAAACACTACAAGCATTAAGATTTCTTTCCATTCCCTGTTCACAATTTTTTTTTCTTTTAAATCAAAGGGGTGGATTTCAGGAGATAAACTATACAAAACCAGCAATCAAACAGCCCTGACACGCAGTTTAGCTTAACAGCTTGACCAGCTATAGAAACCATAACCTTTCTATGAAGGCTAAGCAGCTAGCTGTTATTAGGATCATAAGCTTGGAGTCTGAGATCTTTGGAAAAAATATTAACAACATTCCTTGGTACACCTAAGTTTCAGAAGCATCAGTGATCGCATTTGCAACATATAAGAATATGAAAGGACAAACGCAGTAGAAAAGGCGCCAACAACTTTATAACAATGTCTTCTCTACATAAATGTCGTTTAGGGTCTCCAGCCTCAGTTAGGGCATAAAAGAACATTGCGACACGATACAAACAAGAAAGTATGCAAGTATCCCTTGCAATCTAAATCCCAGCGATACATGATTTAGAGAATCTTTAATGTAAATTCATGACATTATTAGGTTGTCGGTTTGTTGGGAACAATATTGACCAAGAGCTAAGATGGAGGGGAAGTTAGGGAAATTAGAATGTATGAGACCCAGGAAGGATAATGTGGAGTGCGGAGTGTGGAGTGTGATTTGTGATGGGCAGGAAATAAATAATAAGGGCAAGGTCTGCGTATACACTATTCTCCCAAGACCCCACATGTGGGAATATATTGGGTATGTTGTTGTTGTTATTACTTTATGTGAGAGAGGATAGGCAATGGTTGTTCTATTAGCTCTATTCTTTACAAAACCCTTGATCTCTCATCCCCATTACACAAATCACACTCCATATGCTGTTACCCGGATCTATACATACTTTTATGATTTCTCAAACTTGCCTCCATCTTAGCCTCTTGGCCAACATTGTTCACAACACATCTGCAGATATTAAACAAGAAAATTAAGATTATGAATTTCAGATCAGGTCTACCAAGATGCACTCATACTGGAAGATACCCCTTCCAATCTTAAGAATCCGAGGTCGGATTTCCGGATTACATCTTGGTGCAGATCTGAATAGAGAATCTTATCCGTCATACTAAAATTGATAAGATGTCCCTTGCAAAAAAGAAAGGATTCCCTTACTAATGTCACTTTACGAACACATCATTATATCCCCGTTACATATTTTTGTGCTAGTTTGTCACTATCATTTATCAGTAAAAGAGAACCAATGAGGAGGTGAGTACTTCTTCAGAATTATATCCGCTTCTCAAGAACCGTCGAAAAGTGGATCCAGGACTGAGACTCTGCATAGTAATTTTAAAAGCACGATACAGAATGGAAGCTTTACGCCATACTTCTTAAGGCATTCAGGAAAGAACATAAGGATCAATTAATGAAGATCAGTTAAATGTTGCATATAATTAAAGTCCTACATTCTTCAGCCCTTAGTTTTCAGCAAAGATAGATTCTTGAAATTCCACAACAATAATAACCATGCCTCAAACCGAAACTAGTTGGTGTCATCTGCATAATCCTCTATACCCATTCCGCTTCACTCGGACCAACTTCATCCAAATACTCCATTTATTTTTTAAGAAAACCAGGGTTCACTAAAATTAGAAGGAGACATTAAGTTAATGTGCAACAGAAAGATTTCTCTCATTTTCTTCATAGTTTGCTTAATTATGGGGCCAGAAAAGTAGAAACTTAACGCTTGGCTTGATCAACAGACTCAAAAACCATGAAGGAAAAACAGTACCTGAGAGCTCTTCGTGATAGTACCTACAACAGCTCAAAAGTCTTTACAGAAGCATAACAACTCGGGGAAAATATCCTATGCGACATTCGTTTAATTGCTAAATAGGTACTTACTTTCCTACATAGTATCAAAGCCTGTCAATCAAAGCTTCACTTAAGCTTCTACTACGTTCGATCTAACCTTAATCTTCACAAAGCTCAAGCAATAATCATAAGATTAGCCATTTATGTTATCTAAATAACGTCTGATTTTGTTAGAGGTAAGACCTTCATCCCTACATTTTGCGAGGTGAAGAAGTTTTGGCTAAGGTGTGAGGAGAACAAGTTGTCAATGAAAGCATTCATTCATCCGTTTTGCTTTCCTGGGTTTAACCCAAATGCAAAAGCAGAATAAACCCCATCATGCACCTTCATTTTTTAACCTGCATCTGATCCTAGCTTAAGGGATTACATTGACCAAATCCGATACTGAAGACAGGTTTAAAGAAATATTCACCTCCTTACACCTTTTTGTTTACTTGCTCTCGCATAACCAAAAATCACATTTTTGAACATAATCAGTGCAACAAAAGAGATAGACCAGAAGGGTCATAAGGCCAACCAAATCCACCAACAATTCTACAATCTGCTTCTCACCGGCATCCTACCTTACCAACAACCAATGGGTTAAACTTGCAACCAAAGAACAGTTTGTTTGCATAAAAAGAAAACAGTGAACAGGATAATACCTAATAAATCTTTAACATGCAACCAAATATCTCCCCTCAATCGAAACATTATAACAAAGAGTTTAAGTTTTATGCTCCGACAGTGTAAAACATATTCACACAATCAGATCACTTATTACAGGTAAACCGTAACTAGCTATCACATGTTAAAATAAACTATCAACAAAAATCTTTACACTGTCAGTGCATATAACTTAAATTCACAACTCACAATCCAACCTCAACCTGAAAAACACATCAAGGACAAGATCCTCAAACTTACAACAAAACTAACAATACACAAAATAATAAACTAAATAAAGAAAACCCAGAAAAGGAAACAAAATAAAATCTTATCAAAGTAAGATCTTCAAATAAATAATGCATAAAAATAGGATCTTGGATCTAAAAAAAAGCTGAAAATTCACATACCAGGAGCAACTTCAAGAAGTGAAAGTGGAGGAGAACAATCACATTTACAAGGCAAACAAGATTGAGCAGCTTTTAACCTTAAACCCTTCTTAAATTTCCAATAAATAGCTGGACCAGATACACAAAGAGCTGAAACTACAGCAAAAATTACTAAACAACATCTTAAGCAAGTCCCAGATTGCCTTGCCATTTTTTTTCCTTTTCTTTTTTTTGGTTTTTTCTTTAGCTGAAGGCAATTGGAACTGAGATCTATAGAAGAGAATGGATCTACTATACTAATACTATAATGGGTATAACTGGGTTTTTTCACATTGATAAGATGTAAGCTAAAATGGGTATTTAATTTTAATATTGTACTGATAATTTAGATCCACTTTCTTGAGTCAAAGTAGATTTTGAACATGCAACAGTAAATTCCCACTATTTTTTTAAACTAAATTCTCAATTGGAATCAAAAAATTTTAATGGGTGTAGCATTTTGGTTGACACTTTGGTTTCACAAATTTATTGAAAATCCACCGTCAAGTTTCTTTACTTCGATGTAGTTTCCAATTTTTGTTTTTTCACTCGTTTCCTTTTTTGCGTGGTATTGTCTTTTCATGAGTTTAATTTTTTGTATATTGATTATATAAATTACATAATTAGGTAATTTAAAAAATTGTAGTATTTTTACTTAATAACATTAATTGATAATTTAAAATAAAAAAACAAGTAATATGTTATGACAAAAAATTCACCATTACATTAAATCTAGCAATTCAATTCGATTATTCCTGATTTATTTCTCTCGTCCAATAAAAATATGTTACGATTCTATTTAACCTTGTCGTTTGATCCTTCCTTTCTCCCCCTGCCTCGTAATAATAACCTATAATATTTGAATAGATTGAGGTACGTTAACAATTTGGTTTAGTATCTATGAGTTAAATATTTTTTAATACCTTCTCTTTTTCTTATCCTATAATAGATTTAATTGGATTGAGGTACGTTAACAGTTTGGTTTAGTATATATGAGTTAAATATTTTTTAATACCTTCTCTTTTTCTTATCCTATAATAGATTTAATTGGATTAAGGTACGTTAACAGTTTGGTTTAGTATATATGAGTTAAATATTTTTTAATACCTTCTCTTTTTCTTATCCTATAATAGATTTAATTGGATTGAGGTACGTTAACAGTTTGGTTTAGTATATATGAGTTAAATATTTTTTAATACCTTCTCTTTTTCTTATCCTATAATAGATTTAATTGGATTGAGGTACGTTAACAGTTTGGTTTAGTATATATGAGTTAAATATTTTTTAATACCTTTTCTTTTTCTTATCCTATAATAGATTTAATTGGATTGAGGTATGTTAACAGTTTGGTTTAGTATATATGAGTTAAATATTTTTTAATACCTTCTCTTTTTCTTATCCTATAATAGATTTAATTGGATTGAGGTACGTTAACAGTTTGGTTTAGTATATATGAGTTAAATATTTTTTAATACCTTTTCTTTTTCTTATCCTATAATAGATTTAATTGGATTGAGGTATGTTAACAGTTTGGTTTAGTATATATGAGTTAAATATTTTTTAATACCTTCTCTTTTCCTTATCCTATAATAGATTTAATTGGATTGAGGTACGTTAACATTTTGGTTTAGTATATATGAGTTAAATATTTTTTAATACCTTCTATTTTTCTTATCCTATAATAGATTTAATTGGATTGAGGTATGTTAACAATTTGGCTTAGTATATATGAGTTAAATATTTTTTAATACCTTCTCTTTTTCTTATCGAATAAACTATCATTTGACAGGAGCGGATCCAACCTATTGAGCGTGGGTTCTCGTGAACCCCAATAGCTTTTGCATATATTTTATATATGTATTAAAAAACTCACTAAATATCTATAAATATTTGATTGTGAACCCAGTTACTTATTGTATATTTACTTAAGATCATTATAGGAACCCATAAGCTTTAAATTTTGGATTCGCCTCCGTCACTTGATATTAAGTACTTATAAAATGAAGAGGCATTTTGTTTAAGATTAAGATGTTTGCATACGTATACATGCTAGATTGTTTTAAATATATATAACAATTAAAATAAGATTATTTATTTCTTAGCATACGAATATATATAATTTATACTTATTTAAACTAAATAAATACAAAGTTCAAACAAAAATATAATTAGATATTGCATCTATAAAAATATGCTATTTACGTTCTTAATTTATGTGGCGGTATGAAGAAATTATTTCTTTATATTGGATGCAGTGGTGGATCCAGGTTTTATAGGTTATGGGTGCTTCACTGATTTTAGTTTAAATTTTAGATGGCCAAACGTGATCATAGTGGATGCTCATGGTCGATTATTGAATTTTTAGGTATTATTTATGAATATAATCACATTATTTGGCCAAAGCTAATGGGTGCTTCAGTACCCATATCTCCAAATGTGGATCCGCCACTGGTTGAATGTTTGTTCATGGTTCGTTCGTTATTGGTGATAGGTGTGTTGTATTAGTTGATAACGGAGTTGGTTGAGGTGGTGACTATCGATGGAGGCTAATATTTATTTGTATTTATATTTTAAGTGATCTGATTGCGTAAATGTATAAAAGTAATTTTATGATGTTAATATAAAAACGTGAAACGAAAAATGTAGATGGAAGTAGTTTCTCTTGTTCTCTCGACGCTATTTATTTTCTTTTACAATGTCCAAAGTCTGATGTGCCTCTATCAAGTCACAATATGCATATCACATCTATTTTTGTTTGAGATCTTTGTAGTACTCTTCTAACCACTTTTGAATAATAGCCACTTCTTGTTTCCTTTGCATGATTAACCAGTCTGGATCATTCTTTGTCTCAGAGCGAAAGTCAACATGGTGTGCACCTAATTAAATTAGAAAAATTAAAACATGAAATTCGTAATAAAATAAATCAATGCCTCAATCAACTGCAATCAATTTTCAAAATTCTTTTAATTCATATGAAGATAAAGATATAATATAAAATCATATGCTACCTTTCTGGGTTACGAGCGCCACAATGCTAGCTGAAATATTTTTTAGTACGCTGTCACAAAAGAGAAAGGAAAAAAAAACAATTAAACAATGGTAAACAAAGACAAATTCAAGGTTTAGAGTCTATATAAGTTTATAGTTCATGTCGAAAATAATAAATTCAGTTAAAACCACATAACGTGTAATTTATCTATATGAGTCTTCACTTTTAGTTTTAAACTTACCCTCCTCTGCTCCATGGATCTTGCATTCCATTAGAGAATATCATATTACTGCCAAATCTCTTGAGAACTTGCTCAATTTTCTGAAATATAGACATATTATTTTAATTTCTTATTTTCGTGAATAAAAAATATGTAAAGAGAATTTTCATTTGTTAACAAAAAAATAAATAAATTAGAAAACTCACATAACCACCAAATTCAGTAGTGATCCAATGTGGTCGAGGCTCTACTCCATATTTCTTCTTGCAATCTTCTTTAAATTCCTTGTAACTATAGGAAGATGGAGGAAACATACTTTCATTTGAACAAGTCATAGGCATAACCATTTCTGTACATGCCTGAACTCACAAACCACGAAAAACAGTCAAACAATTAGGCATGTATTAGATAGCAGAGACGGAGCCAAGATTTCAAGCTTGTGGGTTCGAAATTTTAATTATTTTAAGTTACTGGGTTCTAAAATAATAATTTATACATATTCAATGAATTTTTTTAAAACGAATACATAGTTCGAATCAAAGTTATTGGATTCGACCGAAACCATGCTCAGCTCTCTAGCTCTGCCCCTGGGCTATCTAGGGGAGGGGAGGGTACTTAAAGGTATCAGGTAAGGGGGCGATATGGTAAGGAGAGGTTCCTTAAGGGGACTGCGGCTAAAGAGAATTAAGGGTATGGGGTAAGGGGATTTTTAGGGTACCGTAGTAGTACCACTACCGGTCTTGGGGTGGGGGAAGGGGGAGGGAGGGTACTCCAGGGGGCCAATAAAGGTATATAGGGGTATTTTTAAATTAAAGTTTTAAAAAAAGCTACATTTAAATACACATAAGCTTAGTGCTTTTGGTACGGAAAAATACGTATAGATATAGTTAGACATATTTTTCAAAATCTACACGTTTAAATTCTGAATCTGCCGTTGATAAATATGAATGATAATATAAATGGAATAGAATAAGAGGTAATTAAGAAAAGAATTCAAAACCTGCCAGTCCCAACCATGAAGACCATGAGCATCATCACCACCTTCTAAATTGAAACATTTTTCTGTTTGTGTATAATTGTAATATAAACTTGCAGCAGCAAATGCCCGACTGAGTTTGGAAGCTCCTTTTGGTAATCCATCAATTATCCTGCACATCTTAATTCAGAAAAGAATAAAAGTTTTATTCACCCGACAATATAAAAAAAATTACAAAATAAGATCACTTATAAGGTAATTACAAATAGATACTATGATAAACATTAATTGATGAACTGATAAAAATAATAATAAACCTGCTATAATATGTTAAACTACATTAATCATGTACAAAATCTTCACATTGTCATTGCATTAAGTCTCATGTACAAATGGTGCAAAAAATACTTATGCCAATCAGATTAACTTATAAGGTACCTACAACTAACCTTTGTGATGAACATTAATTGGTAAATGGATAAAAAAATTGTATCTAGCATGTCATATCAAATTAAGCTATACAGACTTTTGCAAAATATTATACTGTCAATCAAGGGTGGACGGGGAGGGGGTCACCAGAACTCGTTAGTCTCGGAAAAAAACTATATATTAATTTCATATATACATATATATATACAGTGAAGACACCTTAAATATTTTATGATGTCCCCTAAAAGCACAAAAAACTGGACAGAGGTGCTGGTTTGTAGGAGTGCTTAATCTAAGAATCTGGGCTCCTTCTACTTATATTTTTTTTAATTTATTTTTAAAGTAGTGCCCCCGTAATACTCAAATCTCGAGTCCGCATCTACTGTCAATGTATATCAAGTCCAACAAAAGTTGATCAGGGGCGAAGCTACGTATCCTAAAGGATGGTCAACTGATCATCCTTCCTCAAAAAATTTACAATGTATATATAGGTAAAATATTAGGTTTTAGAGGTATTATATATATATATATATATATATATATATATATATATATATATATATATATTGAACACTTTTTAGTGGAGAATTTTTTTTAACTTTTTAAAGTTTGAACACTCTTGAAAAAATTACTAACTTCGCCACTGAAGCTGATAGAAAAAAGAAAATGTAATTAAATGCAATGATTTGAAACCAATTTAGAGCTAATTAAGCAGAATTAGCTACCTCTTGTACTGGATATGCTGGCAATGGCATCATAAAGTTGGCTTCAGTAGGATAATTAACCATTGCTGTATATACAAAAGCTTCCCATAGCCAATCCCTAGCTGAATAAACTGAATTTAATCCCCTGAAAAATATATAAACCAAATCATTTTTTTTGGTAATTAAAGGCTTTTCATTAATTACCACTGAAGTAACATTACTAAACCATAGTCTAGCTTCAACTCAGCCGACAAAATCAAATCATTTTAATAAATCAAACTTGAACTTGTAATTTGCTACAATAAAAATTTATCATGTGTCTATTTTTATATTCAAGTATACTTACTTGCAAGTTTTGAAAAGTTTACTAACTTTAGTCAAGCCTTCTTCATGTTTTGATAAAGCATCCAACTCTGTCCAACTTCCCTTTATCACTTTATAACAATTCAAGCTTTCCTCCTATTTGTGAAAAAAAAAAAGAATATCTATTATCCAAGAAAGATCTTATGAATAAATCATATTCGAGATAGAAGATAATTACAGTAATCGTACATAATAAGTGAGATTAGTAACCTGCACATAAGTCAAGTTACTTGTCACAACATGTTGAAAATAGTGAGCGTAAAAATTCATTTACATGGTCAACATCGGTGGATCCCGATGGGTTCAACATTTAAGTTCAAACTATTTATGGGCATGTTTGGTCATAATTTTTTTTTACTTTTTTCCGGAGTTAGTGTTTAGCAATGAAAAATTCAAATTTCATTTAAAGTTGAATTTGAATTTTTTCGGAAGGTGAAAAACTCCAAAAGAACTATTTCAAGATTTTTACTTTAAAACATTCACAAAAATTCAAAAACAACTCCAAATTATATTCATGTCCAAACACAACTCTAATTTTCAAATACCATATTCAACTTGAAAAAAAATCACTTATTTTCGGAATTTCACAAATCTTATATCCAAACACCCACTAAATTTGTTGCACTTTTATAAGTAGAGTTTCAAAATTTACTATCTTTTTACATTTCTTTATGAACCTAGTAAACAAGGCGACGTTCGTGCCAATATATAAAAATTAAATCCTATTCTTAAAAGGGTATCAAGGTGCATGAGCGTGGCCATGTAGGATCAAAAGATTATTTGAAAGAAGAGAATAGCAAGTTCTAAATTATGTCTCGGTAAACAGTGGCGGATTTAGAGTGCTGTTATTGAGTTTTCGGAAATTCGGTAACTTTTACATAGACGTTGTATTTCTATTAAGAAATTCATTAAATATTTATAAATATCTCACTGTGAACCTAGTTATTATTGTATATTAATTTAAAATTACGATATGAACCCATAAACTTCAAATTATGAATCCGTCTCTATCGGTATGACATGTATTTTTATTACTACGAAATTTATAAAATAAAGTAATTAATGGTAGAGTTACCAGGGACTTAATCAATTGTAAAAGCTTAATATCACAAACCTTGAAATCTTGGGAAACAGCATCATAAAAGCTTGACCATGGAGTTATTTTGTCAAACTGCAAGATTGGTGCTGAAGATGCCACTGCACCTATTGCTATATGTGGGTACTTCAATCTAAACCAAGAAGCCAGCACTGGTTGAAAAAAGAAAAAGTTAAAAGGGGTCAGGAAAAAAAATGTATTTAAGAGTGAAATGTATTTATGAATTATTGGATAATCCTCAACTTGAAAATAATTAATCTAAATAGTCGTTCATTTAACTGCTTCAACTAAAATACCTGGAGGATATCTAATAAATGTATAATTCATATATAATACTCTCACCCGGTTCACTTTAATTGATTTTTTGGCTCTTTTCACGCATATTAAGAAATTCACATTTTAGCATTAATTAACAATGAAATTGACCATATTAATATTATTTACTTCATTAAAAATATAACAATTACTTCTAGGCTCTTTACTCCAAGGATAACTTTGGAAAAAGAAGTTAATTTCTTCTTGATATTTGAAAAAAAAATCAAATATCATGGACCACAATAAAAAGGCAAAAAAATTAATTAAAGTGTACAGAAGAGAGTATATGTATAACTATATATAATCAGTATATAATCTATATATATCGGTTAAAAAAATAAACAGTAAATTGAATCGGCTATTTGTATAAAAATCCTTACTTAACAAATGCAAAAGTGGAAGAAAATTTATTTTTCTTTGAATAATTGAATGCAACTCATGCTAATACTAATTCACAAAAAGAAAGGATTCCATGAACATTTTTTATCAACCATATTAGAAAGTAAATTCCATTAATTCACATGGATTGGACACTCAATAGGAGAACACATGTAATGTCTTTTCCATCTATCATGTGTCAAGGCAAAAAATCTCTGTATAATTATTAGTTGCATTACTAACCTATATATTAATTGCTACATTACTAATAATATACAGAATTATTTTTATGCACCCTACCAAACGAACCCTTACTTACTTCCTCCATAAGAGCCACCAAAAACCACAACTGGTGATGATTCTGAAGAAAGATTTTGCTTTAAACCCCTTATCAAAACAGCATAATCAGCCATTGCTTGCTGTGAATTCAAGTATCCCAAAGTCTTTGCTGACTTGTAAGATTTCTTTCCAAATGGCATTGAATCCCCATAAAACCTATGCTAAATTATTACAATACAAAAAACCATTATCAATTTCATTCCCAACAGAAACAGAAAGATATATAATTTGGGGCCATTAATATATTTTTTGGGGGAAAATTGTCTCGTATTTTTCTTGATTCTAACGAAGTTCCAACCTGAAGTACAATAGATGGTAATTTTAAATTATAGTAAAAAGTAGATGGATAAATTTGGACCTTTTAATTTCTAAATAGTATTTTGATATGTAGAATCTACCAAATCGATATGGAGCTTCATTAAATGCAGTATAAATACTATTCGATTTACTAACTTCAAGAATATGAATGACCCCTTAAATATAACGAAGTGTAAAACTAAAATATTTCGTCTAGTACAACAACAACAACATTCAGTGTAAACATATGGGGTTTGGGAAGAAAGTGTGTGCGTAAACCTTATCCCTATCTTGTGAAGGTAGAAAGCCTGATTCCGATAAACCTTCGGTTCAAGAATAATGAAAAGAAAATAACAAACAATAGCAACAACAATATGATAGGAATAAAATGACAAAATATTTCGTATTCTATGGGAGTAAATTTAAATATTTTTCTCAAAATAAATACTTCAAATAAAAAAACATTTCAAGATTATATGCATACTTCAATGAAGACTAGAAGAGCATGAAACTTAGGAGCAATATCAAGCATAAATCCAGTATTTGCAGCAAACCAATCAATATTTCCTTCATTTCCAGTGTAGACAAAGATAGGCCCTCCTTTTTTCCAATAATTATCATTTATGAGATATTTCTGTTTAAAAACTTTAGAACTCTTTGGTAGAAAAGTGAAATGGTCAAGAATTTGAGGGAAGTAATGGGCTTTAAATGGTATTTTTGTCTTGACATTTTGTTTCTTTAATGAAGATTGATAAGTTCCTGGTAGATAAACTGGCTTAATTTCTCCAACTGCAATAGAGATAATTAACATTAAAATCAAGAAAATGAAAGAAAAATAAGAAGAAGAAAAAGCCATGGATATTTTTCTTAGTTGGTAGTACTAGTTTTTGGTTTCTGGGCTTGGTTTTTGATGAGGATGATTTGGATAAGTAGGGTCTTTTTTCTTGTTAACTTTTATGTTGGCTTTATTGAAAAGTTGTTACATAAAGTTTTTGGTATTTTTGGATGATTCTGAATTTTTATATTTATATATATATATATATATATATATATATATATATATACCTAAGACAAGATTGTCATTAGCTAAACATCTTAGCTGGTGTAAAGGACTCTAGGTTGTCATATATAAAGAAAAGATAAGGGGCATATATGGTGGCATGTCACATTTTTTGCTAATATATTAGGATTATAGTATTTGCTTTGAACAATTAACATTTACAATTTGGGAAAATATATTAGATCTTTTTCGAGCAATAATAGAGTTATCTTCGTGTGATTTATAAGTCGAAGGTTCGAACTGGGAAAATAGCTACTAATATTTGCATTAGAGTGAGTAGTATGTTCGAACCCTGCGTGAATGCGAAATATTTTCTGTATTGAGTTGTCTTCTTCTTTTACCTTTTGAGCATAATAGAATGAGGGTACTAGTATTTAAGCGATTCTTATCAATTACTTGGATTGTTATGATCCATCACCATTCCAAACGTTATTAAACTGTATTTGTAAAATAATTTTGGAAATATAAATTAATATAAACAAAAATTATGACAAAAAAGAAATGACATAAACAGAAATGATCATAAACAGTTCGAGCCAACTGAATTCACAGTGTCTCCTTAAGAAATTTAATCCCCTTATAGCACCCAAGGTTATGGATTATTTACTCTCAGGATAGAACGAATTACACACTGGTGTAGCGGTAATTCAAACGCCAGTGTTTCAGCGAACACAAAGATCAGTAGCAAATTTCACTTACTTTTTGCTTTGTTTGTATGCTAAAAGTATGCAGAAGAAGGAGAGAAAACTCAGAAATTCGTAGTGAAATTCTTAGCAGAATGATGTTATGTTTATAGCCAAAATTTGGGCTGGAATCTGAAGATGTGCAACTCTTTAGAATGGATGTTTCTGCAAAATGGTCATAGCGTAAATGTCATTAGATAAATGAATATTTACTCAACAATAAAGATGAAAAATTGATGGGTAGTTAATCTTCTGTTAACAAATATTATGTAACATATTTCTGTTAATATTTTACTATTAAAAAATAAATTTGGTCCAAAAAAGTTAATCAAACAATCATTTGACCAAATTCGAAGCCGAAGCCGAACAACGATGACGGCGTGATGCTTGCTTTCTTTTCAACTCTTTAAGAGCTAGAAGAAGATCAATTGTTTATAAACTCATAAAAAAAATTCCTCTTCCAATATGGGACAATGTCCATATGCCAAGGGGAACTTGAAATTTCGCTCAAAAATTGTATTTCCATATATTTCCCATTCAACCTCTTTTAAGTATTTAATATATTAATTAAATACCTTAAAAACCCAACACCAAATAAATCTCATATTTTTGGAGTTCTTTTTTCTTCTTACGCATTTAATATCTGAAATTTTGCTGTCTAAAATTTGGACTTGCGCTAAATAACTCCGGCCAGAGATATGAAGTCACTTTAGGAAGAAGATCGTTATTCCTACGACTTGAATTCGAGACTTTAAGATATGAGTTGAAGGATTCCTAACATTCAGCTATTGTTTCCATTCGGTTTGTGAATCTGAAATTATGGTGGTTTTAATTAAGGTTTACTCTGTGTCCCAAAATAAGTATCTATTATGTAGCATTATTTTCAAACAACAATGGCTATTATGTATACATATTTTCCTCTCGAATTTGGAATTGTCATCAATGAAATTATTGAAGGAGAGTTTTGGAGAAAAAATAAATTTATTTACTTGTGACTTATAGGTCAAATGTTCGAGCTGTTGCAACCATTAATATTTGCATTAAGGTAGACTGTCTATATCATACTTCTCGGGATGCGATCCTTCCCCGAACCCTATATAAATATATAATATCTTATGCATCGAACTACCATCAATGACCTTAGTATATTATATATTGGCAGCAGAGATCAAGAAAAGAAATTGACAATTATGAAGAGCATTATGGGTCCTAGGCCTTAGTATTACTTTAATTTGAGTAAGGAATGATATTCAATATTTAATCATTCCATAATTCTACCTATATGACATGAAAAGGGTGGGATAATGACATATGTGAACAAATAATTCCTTGGTTTTACCACCCATGACACTATTTATCAACATGCCAAATAGGACATTTTATCCACAAACCCACGTACCCATTTCAAAATCTCGCTAAATACTACTTTTATAATTGTGTGTCATATCTTATTCTTAATCTTTTGTGATATTTAATTATATATGATAAGTTGTACTTGTCACACCCCTTTTTAAAGAACAAACTCTACTAAAACCTCTTATTATAATAAAAAGATTTAGTAAAAGCTTGAAAAGGGTTTTCGATTAGAAAGTGACAAAAATTGTGTTTCAAAAAGAAAATAACTCAGAGTCGCTATCTGACATTTGATTTCGGTGTATCAGGTCACCGTTTTTAAGAAATATTTTTCCTTTTTAAAACACTTGGACTGGAAACTAAGTCTGCACCAGAAATTCGGGTAAGGGGGTTCATTTGATTCGGGGAAAAGGTGTTCGGCTCTTCCCAAGTCCCATGAAGGTCACGGTTGCGTACTCGATCTAGTTGGCTTTTAAAATATTCAAATTGAGGCAAAATATGCAAAAAGAGACTAAACAATCGAAAAGGCTCGAGGTCGTCCCCACCTAATAAAAAAGAAAAATAAAAATACTACGAGTTATACTATAGATTTTCGAGTACAAATACTTTGGGGCATATCCCGGAATAAAATATATACAAATTCTTCGGGGCATTCCCCGGAAAAATTTAACTACGGGAACGACCTCTTACCTCAAAACTAACAAAAATCCTAAAATTTGCCTACCCAAGTATGTTAGGTATAAACATGCTCCTAGCTATCAAAGGAGTATCTAGTAATAATGAAATAAAAATAAAACATGGCATCTACTGTCCAATTCTTCGAAGCCTAATTCTCTTAATTGTGTTCGAACTCCCACGGCCCAATCCCATTTAATCACAGTTGCTTTCCTACGTGCGTCTACTACTCTGTTCAACTTGTCAACGTATATACAAGAATTCACAAACTGCCTATTGTTAAGAGTTCAATTAAAGATTCAACCATTGAAACACATTAAAAGATAATAATTAGAGAATTAAGCAATCACAAGTTTGCAAAATGACAAATACGATCCAAACCCAAAAAGTTCATTTCAAGAGACATATTGTGGAAGAGAAACATCATCAGTGAAGCTTCTATATAAATTAGAGAAAATGTAAATAATAACTAGGGAAAGAATGCACCTGAAATGGATATCTCAATTTCTCAAAGTGTTCAGCAGTTGCCCGAGCAAAAAAACAAAATCGTGGCTACAATGGATCTCGAATCAGACAGTAGCTCGGAAGGAACCTCAACCGAATACTTTAACGACGACCTCGAATCTCGCCGGAGAACTCAAACCCCATAAGGAAGACGAAACAAAACTGACTCCATAACATGGATTGGTGATTCGGAGTTTTTTTGGGTTGTTTCATATTGTTTTGACGGATATTTTGAGGTGGCGCATTAATGAAAGTTCAGTGGCCGGTTTTCATGGAATTTCGCCAGATTTTATGGTATTTTCGGCGAGTTTCTGTCTTCTCCGTCCCACTATTTCTGCTGAGTGTGTGTGCGGGTTTTCGTGCTGCTAGTGGTTAAGGGTGGTCGTTTGGTGAGGAAGATGAGGGCGTGAGGTTTCTTGGTGGAGCATTGGTCATTGGGTGGTTCCACGGAAGTTTCAGTGGTGAGGGGGAGGGAGATGGCGGCGTCGTGGCTAGAGTCATTTGGTCGGGCGACTGGTTTCCGGCGTGGTTATGGTGGTGTCGCTGGTGGTTTTGGAGGAGTCGAGGGGTCGCTTGGGTGAGAGTGTTTCCAGCGAGTTTTTGGTGGTGTGTCCGGCGACTGCAGTGAGTTCTTGAGGAGGAAGGAGCTTGAGCGACTATGGTGTTTTTGAGGTCTAGGGTTCTTAGGTCTTGTGTTCCAATGTTGAGGAAGATGGGGCAGCCATCTAGGGTTTTTTTTGGTTGTATTGTTGAGGGAGCAAGAATGGCTGCTAGGTTTTTCCTTTTTTCTAGGGTTTTTTTTGTGTCTTGGTATGGTCTTATGAGGAAGATGAAGTGTAGCGACTGAGGTTTTTTTTAGTCTTGTGTATTAGGCTTCTTGGGTGATGGAAGAAGTGGGCTCCAAATTTGGGCCTACAAATTCTCTTATTGGACCAAGACAAATTAAAAATCTTATCAAAATATTAATTAAACTTAGTTAAGTAAATAAACAAAATTTTAAGAAATAAACTATCTTTGTATTTTCCAATGATTATATTAAAATAAAAATAGGTTTAAAATAATATATCCTTTTAAAAATATCTAATATGCGAATTAAGTAGAGAAATATGGAACTATTTTGTAATTTTTAATTTTATTTTTAAAGTAATGTAAAAGAGCCAGAATTAGTTGAAATAACTATATTAAACCTAAGTTAAATATTTTACACTAAAATTGGGTGAAATTACGGGGAGGGTGAAAAATTACGTGTCTACAGCTGCCCCTCTTTGACTGAAAATACGAAGTATTTTCAGACAAAGAATGACTATACATGTTTTTTGACCCGACCCTTATTTTGAGAGACTAAACTTAAGAGAAAAGGGAATGTGACCGAGCGCTGGTATCTGAGCTGCCTACATATCTTTGGCTATAAAGGAATCAGGTCACGTGTAGTTTAGAAGTAGGAACAATGATGGAGTGTACCGAGGTGGAGAGCCGATTGAGGTGCCATCGAGGTTCCGATCCGCGGTCCTGTTATTACATCAAAATCAAAAATGAAAAAGACTAACTAAGCCTGTCAACTATGAGCTACAAGATTCCTTTCTATAAGTCTTCTGAAGCTTGATCTTGAGTCTTGAATGGTTCTTCATGCAAACTTTAGATTTGAATTTTGACGCTTGCTAGCTGCAGGTGCCAGTTCATTCTTCTTTAGCCTTTTCGGATCGAGACCGGACATACTATGAGCAACCACCTCTTGTCTCGGCTTCTGCGTCTTGGATTCAGTTCCTTCCTTTTTTTCCTTTTTTCTTTTTGCCTTTTTTTTGGATTGAGACCACTTCTGTTGGTCACCTACGATTTTTGACTCGCATTCTTGTTGCGAGCTTCTGCTACTTCTACTTGAATTGAATTTGGAAATGGCTTCTCTTGTTCTCCAAGTGGGTGCCTGCTATTGACTTGAAACTTGAACTAATTCTGAAATAAACTCTGAAATGTCTTTCCTCATTTTCCAGGTGGGTGCCTGCAATCAAAAACAAAACAAACAAATTTTTCTGCCCCAGTTTGCACTAGGAAGATCGGTGAGTTGTTAGCAAAACTATAAACATACTTATGCTACTGATGGAATAATGAGAGTAAAACGAAAGACTTGACTAGGATGTGTTTCACCCATGAGTAAAACCAAGAATATTTAACTAGCAAGTTCATCAGACTGGGTCTTCTATCTTAGGAGAAAGATTTATTGGACTAAGATATCGATCCTAGGAGAAAATTCATCAGACTAATCCTCTTCTTTTTTTTTCTTTTTTTGGTTATCTTAGGAGAAAGATTCATCCGACTAAGATTTTGATCCTAGGAGAAAATTCGTCAGACTAGGTCATCTATCTTAGGAGAAAATTCATCAGACTAAGATTTTGATCCTGGGAGAAAATTCATCAGACTAGATCCCTTATCTTGTTATCTTAGGAGAAAGATTCGTTAGACTAAGATTTTGATCCTAGTAGAAAATTCATCACTCTAGGTTTTCTATCTTATGAGAAGGTTCATCAGACTAAGATTTTGATCCTAGGAGAAAATTCATCAGACTAGGTCCCTTTTCTTAGGAGAAAAATTCATCAAACTAAGATTTCGATCCTATGAGAAAATTCATCAGACTAGGTCTTTTGTTATCTTAGGAGAAAAATTCATCAGACTAAGATTTCGATCCTAGGAGAAAATTCATCAGACTAGGTCTTTTTGTTATCTTAGGAGAAAGATTCATCAGACTAAGATTGTGATCATAGGAGAAACTTCATCAGACTAGATCTTTTGTTATCTTAGGAGAAAGATTCATCAGACTAAGATTTTTATCCTATGAGAAAATTCATCAGACTAGGTCTTTTTGTTATTTTAGGAGAAAGATTCATCAGACTAAGATTTTGATCCCAGGAGAAAGTTCATCATACTAGGTCTTCTATCTTAGGAGAAAAATTCACCAGTCTAAGATTTTTATCCTAGGAGAAAATTCATCAGACTAGGTCTTCTATCTTGTGAGAAAGATTCATCAGACTAAGATTTTGATCCTAGGAGAAAATTCATCAGACTAGGTCTCTTACCTTAGGAGAAAAATTCATCAGACTAAGATTTTGATCCTAGGAGAAAATTCATTAGACTAGGTCTATTTTTGTTATTTTAGGAGAAAGATTCATCAGACTAAGATTTGATCCTAGGAGAAAGTTCATCAGACTAGGTTTTCTATCTTAGGAGAAAATTTCATTAGACTAAGATTTGATTGGGAGGAAAATCCATCAGACTAGGACTTTTATCTTAGGAGGAAAATATGACGAGGGGTAGCAACATTTATGCACACTAGCAAGAGAGATAAATGTAAAGATTTAAGAATTTTTCCTTTGTTGGCTCTTCTTCTCCTTTTTTTCTTTTTTTTATAACCACTTGCTTGCACTGCTTTGTTCCTGTTTCAAACAAAGAAAACTTTTGAGTTTAAGAATGTGGTGGTTAGTTGGTGGCCTTGACCTTGAAGGCGGCTGCTTCTGCACTTGCCAAGATAACTTTGATTTCAACTTGGAAAATCTTGCATGTTATCGACGACCAATTTCTTTCAAACTTTATCAAAAAGAAATATTCATGATTCATTCAAGTCCAATACCTTATGCCCGATGCGTTGCACTAGTGTTCTGACTTCATCCAATCCTTGCATTTTACATCAATCCCAAAGAACATCCATTATCTCCAACTCAGTGCACACATTATTCTCCTGTATCTTATGCCAATTTGATGTGCTTGCCAGACTCGGCTTTGTGTAATTGATAATCTTGGTAGCTAATTTTGAAATTATTTCTCACTTGTTATGACAAAACAGACTAAAGAAGGGACTCAAACAAAACAAGAGGAACAAAATAAGAGACAAGAGAAAAGATGGTATCTAACAAGAAATATTATTACCTAGGGAAAAGAACAAAGAAGAAACTAAGCTTATTTGAAGGCCATCTCCATTGACCATGACATGAATTTTGGATTAGGTGGCCTGATCTCTCAAGCAAGTCTAATATTTAACTCTTGTTGTACCTCTTCGCTTTGAAACTGGGCTTCAGTGCTTCAATTGTCCCATCCGATCCACAATCCTCAATCGACTTGTAGTGCCTGAAGGGTTTTCACCGTCAAGCCTCTCTCATTTTGTTCTTTTCTCAAATCACCATCGCCTTACGGTGCCCAGAGGGTCTTCACCGATAAGACTCTCTCATTTTATCATTTTCTCTCTTTGTGCTAAGAACAAAGTTATTACCCAAGACAAAAGATCATGCTTTTACCACACACTTTACTTGGCATTCTCAAAGATTGGTCGGAAGGTCTTTCTTTGGACCGTAATGTAGGCTTTTGGACAGGGTTGGAAAGAAAGGGTGGTATGAAGGCTCAAAATAATTTAAAAATAGAAGGGTTCAAAATTACAACTTTTAGAATCAGGCCTTTTCGCAAAATTAAAACTTCTGCCCCAGTTTATCGGAGTTTGGGGGATTATTTTCTCTCTTTTTTATGGGGTTTCTAAGAAAATCTGCTCCAGTATTGATTTCGGGGATTATAAAATATTTTATTTAATGTGACCGAACCATGAGGCTGCATACGTATCTTGTGGTAACAAGAATCAGGTCAAACGTAGTTCAAACGACAAAGGTTTGTTGTTGTTCTTTTCGCTTTCTGTCTTTTTCTCTTTTTTCTTTTTTTTTCTTTTTTTCTTTTTTCTTTTTCTCTTTTCCTTTTTTCTTTTTCTCTTTTTCTTTTCCTTTTCTAATTTGTAACTCTATTTCTGATTCCAAAAGAGGGGTATGAAACAAAAAATTAGGGCTCAAAATGGGTAGCAAAAGATAAAAGTGTTTAGGTAGCAGAACAAAATTCCTTCGTCATTCCAAACTTTAAAAATGTCAAGTACAAGCATGCAATTGTAGATAAGCGAACAAATCACATATAGTATCTATTGATGGCATCAACACAAGCAAAAATGTCAATGGGAAATACCTTTCTCCCAATGAATGAACCTTGCTAGTTCGAAGCAAACTCAACTCAACCTTATCTTGATATCAAAGAATGTCTTTTAGCACTTACTGATTTACCTCAAACTACTTGAGAGACATTTCCTTGTTGTATTCTCTTAGCAACATCTTTACTTTCCAAAATAATTGCCTCTGTTTCACTCAATTGAAGCTCCAGCTTTCTCAGAATGCGTGAATCCTTACTTTTTCCTCAAATTCCTCTTTTTATCATATTCAAAAATGTGTCATTGCTTCATGATAAGACTAACTTTCAAGATTAAGCTGAGAATTATCCGTGCATGTCATGTCACTAGAATTAGCATGAAAGAACTATAAAATGAAAAATGACCTAAGCAAAACTAACTAGAATTAACAGAAAATAGGAGACTGCAATAGACAGATGATGAAAAGGGTTTGAACAAGACAAACAAAATAGACATGTGTTACAACCCTGAAACAACCCTAAATAACACTAGATGAGTTACTACAAACTAAACGAACTAGACAAAATGAGAAGAAGAAGAGTTTGAACCACAAGATAATATCCGGGTTACAACCCTAAAATAACCCGAACAACATAAATGACAACAAAATAAACTACCAAAACTCCTTCTTGGCTAGCCGAGAAAGGAGTATCTTTCCAATCAGCAAGCTCGACATCTTAGCCACTGGACTGCACATCAAAATTACTAGGACCTTCACGAGTTTTAATATCATTAACTTCAGTCAGCAAGTTCCCAAGAGGATCCTCATACTCAGTGTTACCATGCATCCTCCCCACAAAGTGCATCACCGTGTGCAGGTAAAGGATTCTGTGAAATATTTTGGGTGTCACTGTCTTGGACCACAATTATTCTTTCCTGAATCATTCTTTCTATCTCTCTTTTTAAATCCTGACAACTTTCGACATTGTGCCCCTGGGCATTGGAATGGTATTCACACCTTTTAGAAGGGTCAAATCTTCTTGCACGCTTGTCCACATGATTCGGTGGAATAGGTGCAATCAGGTCATAATGCTTTAGTTTCTCAAACAAGCTTGCGTAGGACTCTCCTATCGGTGTAAAATTATCTTTCAACCTTTGTTTACCTCTGTCCCCCTGGCTTGGATGTGGGTTATGGGCACCTAAAAATTTTGCAGAGGCTGGTGGAAATTTTTCGGAGTTGGTGCTCGCCTTCTGGGGTGTCTTAGTGGCTCGACAACATATTGGGGTGAAGCAACAGAGTATTGTGGGTTCTCAAGGGAATTGTCAAAAAAACAAACGAGGTCAGTCATGCCTTCTAGATGTTCTTCCAGGACCTCTTCTCGACCTCGATGTCATCATGATTTCTTCAACCTTCTCACTCGTGCCACTAAAATTACCAGATTCAATTTGGACAGCCTGAGTTGCAGCTCTGAGAGTTGATTGACTTATGATTTTGCCTGTCTTCAGGACATTCTCTACCATTTCTCCCATTTTGACTGGTTCCAAAAATGATTTACCAACTGCGGACACTATGTTTTGAAATTAATCGGGCTCTTGAGCATGAAGAAAGACGGTAATTAGCTTGTGGTCATCCATGGTTAGCTTAACTCTAGTTGTTTGTTCTCTCCATTTAATGGCATACTCCCTAAAATTTTCAGTTGGTTTCTTCTTCAGGTTTGAAAGGGAATTGCGGTCTGGAGCAATGTCGATGTTATATTGGAACTGTTTGATAAAGGCATGTGCAATATCATCCCAGAAATACCAGCAAGATGTGTGTTGACCCATATACTATTCGGAGGCTACACCCGTAAGGCTTTCCCCAAAAACAAGCCATCAGCAGGTCTTCATTTCCTCCTGCGCCTCTCAGTTTATTGCAATACCTTTTCAGGTAGGCTACGGGGTCTCCATGTCCATCATACATTTCAAATTTGGGAGTCTTGAAACCAAGTGGCAAACGAACATCAGGGAACATACATAGATCCTTGAAGGCAATACTCTTCTGACCTACCGGCCCTTGCATGTTTATCAAGTGTTGTTCTAAGATTTTCAGTCTGCGAGTAATTTCTTCAGATGCTACCTTTGGCCCAGGCTTCTCAATCTTTGCAAGAAGATCAAATAGTTAAGAGTGGTACTCAGGAGAGTGGTATTGTTCTTGATAGGAATCAAATTGTGACATGAGTTTTTCTCTGCACCACCGTCTACTGTGGGATGGTAAAGACATGCATAACTGTAGTTGTTGTCTGACTGGTTGTCAATGGCACACTTTGGGAGCGCGCAACAGAAGTTCCAACTATAGTCGTGCAATTGTAAGGACTGAACCTGAATGGATGGAATTGATCGGACAATGAAATCGGAGTGGTAGTAGTAGAGATGGTGTAAATTCTGGGAAAGCATAAGAAATGGGCGATCCTTGACTATTGGCCCATGCTTGACACATTTCAGACATTTGTTGTTTCAAACTTTGGACCTCCTCGTTCAAGTCAGATTCCAACTCCGCAATCTTCCTCGAGGGGTCGACAACTCTCTTATCCAAGTTTTTGCTAGCCATGGTTTCCTTGCTTTTTGACCTTGTGTTGCACAGATGAATTGCCAAAGTGCCACAAACTAACCACCCTCTGTTATGATAACAATGAAAGTAACAAATGAGAGCAAAACAAAACCAACATGTTAGCGTTGGGGAGGGTCATCCAGTGCACGAGAATATTCACGGGTACAATGTCGAGGTTGGAAATGTTGATCAGGAGAGTCATTTGGATCATCCTTTCTGTTGCTCTTTCTCCCTTCCGAGCTTAACAAGATGTTTAGAATGTCTTTCGAGCAACTCATTATTATTGTCTGACTTGATTCCCTGTTCTGTGAACTCCCCCATTCTTAACACATCATCGAAAGGCCTGCCCACGGCCGGGATCAAATGATTGAAGTAAGTGGGCCCCTGGGCCTGTATGAAAATTTCAACCATCTCTTCTTCACCAATCGGGGTATTGACTCGAGCAACTTGCTCTTTCCATCTGAGCCCAAACTTTCTAAAGCTCTCCCCTGGATTCCTTTCCATTTTAGATAGGGAGGAGCGGTTTGGGACAATATCTTTATCGTACTGAAAATGTCGTACAAAATCTCGAGCCATGTCACCCAGCGTGTGTCACTTCCTGATATCTTGATGATCATGCCATTCCAAGGCTGCCCCAGTCAGTCTCTCACTGAAATGCGACATCAACAACTCATCTTCCTTGCTGACGTTCCTCGTTTTATTGCAATAGTCCTTCAAGTGGGCTACTGGATCTCCCATCCCATCATACAAATTAAACTTCGGCATCTTAATCCCTTCCAGCTTTCTGGATATCTCATCCCGCTCCACTGTTTTAGCAAGTTTCGAAGTCTCACTGGGATATTTAAAATGAAGAGTGTGATAATGTTGGGCATCAGGGACTGATGGCGGAGGATACCCAATGGCCCAAGCATTGTGCATTCCGACTATTTGCCTTTTCAACCTCAAACCTCTTCTTTCAACTCAAATTCAGATTCAACAACTCCCCTAGACGGATCAATAATACCTGTGTTCAACCCTTTGCCAGCCATGACTGCCTTGTTTTCGACCTTGTGTTGTATGGATAAGTTACCACAAACCAACTGCCTTGTTTTCGACCTTGTGTTGTATGGATAAGTTACCACAAACCAACCACCTCAACTCTCTTCACAATTCAAAACAAGACATGTTAGAATAGATTGAGTCTTTCCGCATTATTAACATCCTTTTTCCAGTTTTTCTATTAAAAAATTCTTTTTTTTCAATATTATTTTTGGTTCTGGTCGAATCTTATGGAGATTGCCTACGTATCATGACCCCGCATGAATCAGACCATGCGTAGTTTTTGTAAATAAAAGACAAACGACAATAAAATATTTTTTTGGAATTTTCCATTTTCATGATAAAAACAAAACTGGCAAATTCCTTCCCCTACTTGCCAATTTCAACCAAACGGCTTTTTTTGCAAAGATGTCCCTTTCCAAATTTTACATGACTTTTGAGGCTGGGCCGGGTTATTTTGACAAAAAAACGAACGGTATTCACTTGACCACTGACTCTTTCTCTTGTTTTTCAGATTAAAACAAAAGACCTAGTTTTGCAAATACGGCCTTTCATCACCTCGGGGCGAAGATTTTAGGGTTGCGTTAGCTAACCGGTCAAAAATAAAAATTGACCAAAATGACCATTTTCGCAAAGTCAGCCTTCCGGCGTCCCTTTCGGGAACATTCGGCTATTTATGACAAAACGGCATTACTCGACTTATTTAGGACTCTCTTTTTTGCTTTTCAAAATAAAATACCTCGTATTGCAAACACGGCCTTTTAACGCCTCGAGGACGAAAACTTGAGGTTGTGAGGGTCAAAAATCAAAATATGACCAAAAGCGTCAATTTATGCAAGGCTAGCCTTCCAGCGTTCCGTTTGGGAATATTTGGCCATTTTTGCAAAAACGGCGTCACCCGACTTATTTAAAATTCTTTTCTTTTTTTTCCTCTTCTTTTGTTTTTTTCAAAGTAAAATAAATGACCCGATATTGCAAGCACGGCCTTTTGGCGCCTCGAGAGCGAAGAATTTAAGGCTGTGAGGGCCAAAAAATCAAAACCTGTCAAAAGGTTGCTATTTATGCAAGGTTAGCCTTCCAACATTTCTTTCAGGAATATTTGGCTACTTTCGACAAAAACAATGTCACCTGGTTTATTTATGACAACAATTAAAATTTTAACATTTTTTGGGCTATTTTTGTAATGGGGAGGTTGGACCCGATGAGCCGATGAGGGCTGCCTACGTATCTGACGCCCTGTGAGAATCAAACCATGCGTAGTTTGGGCAGATTAACCGAAAATTTTAAAACGTGACTTTTTTCATTTTCTCTTTTGGCATTTCATAAGCAAATAATAAAATAAAAAAAACTACTTTTAAAACAAGACGCTTTTTCTTTTTTCTTCCTTTTCAACAATAAAAACAGCCTATTTTTCCAACAACCTATTTTTCAAATTAAAATAAAAGACTCTTTCTTTCTTTCTTTTTTCAATAAGACAACCTATTTTTTTGAACTAAAAATAAAATGCTCTTCTTTTTCATTCTTTTCCATCAAATAATAAACTATTTTGAAATAAAAATCAAGACTCTCTTTTTCTCTTTTCATTTTTCATGCTAAAACAAACTATTTCTCCTTTTCTATTTTGAAAACAAGACAAAGTAGCAATTTTTTCATTTTCAACAAACAATCTATTTTCCCAATTAAAAACGAAAAACTCTTTTTTTTCATTTTTTAGTAACACAACCTATTTTCCGAAAAATAAAGACTCTTTTTCTTTTTCAATAAAACACCTATTTTTCTATTGGCAAATAAACTATTTTGAAACAATAAGAACAAAAACAAGATTTTTTTTCTTTCCTCATGACAAACTATTTTTCATTTTCCATTTTTTGAAAACAAGACAGAATAACGACTCTTTTTTTTCTTTTTTTTTCATTTTCAGCAAACAATAAAACAACCTTTTTTTTCAACCTAAAATAAAGACTCTTTTTCATTTTAGTTTTCAGTAAACACCTGCCCAAAAATAAAAGACTCTTTTTTTTCTATTTTTCCTTTGATTTTTAGTAAAACCAAATAAAACATTTTCCTTCTTTTTTTTCATTTTATCAAAATTTCAGCGGAGTTTCGACAGTACTGGGGTGTTGGTTTTTCTAAAGTAATCAATTAATTCCATAACCACTATTTCTCTCTCTTTCTCTTTTCTCTTTTTCTCAATTTTTTGACATTCCCGAGATTAAGAAACTGGTCAACATGCAGGTTCGAAACAAATATATGTACATAGCAAGTAGGATGCATCAGTATGGTCTTTTTCATTTCATGTTGCTAGCCCTAGACGGACCCAACCCCTGTGTTGAGTCCCCTAAGTCAAATGCAGCATGATGCAAATAAGCGCTCCTACTAGGGATCCGACATGAAGTCAAGTTATTCTATGTTCAAAACCTGGGTCGGTGTTCTAGACAGTGTACCCGAGCGGACAATCTGAATCGAGGAAGGGGCTACTTACCGGTGATCCGCGGGGTCAGGCGGCTTAGTAACTTATCCGGCCTCTTTCTTATTTCAGGGTATGACACTAACAGAATAAGGAGTCTCAACCAGTAAGCACATCCCCGGAGGTAAAAAGAGAAGGGTATCTTCACAGTTTATATACAGTTCAGATAATATCAAAGCGGTAACAATTAGCACATTAAGCACAAAACATGTAGGAAAATCATATATAACAAAATACAACAATTTATCAAAGCTCGAATTCTGAACCCTGAACAAAAAGTTATGGGTTCTTCTCCCCAGTAGAGTCGCCAGAGCTGTCACACCTCTTTTTTCCGCTGTACACCCCGCAAAGGGGCGTAAAGCAGTTTTTCCATTTAAAGGACAATCAGAATGGGATTTAGGTTATTAATTATTCAGATTCGCCATTTGGGAGATTTATGGTGTCCCAAGTAACCGGTTTGAATCCCTAACCGAGGAAGATTATGACTCTGTTACAATCTACGAACCAGAAATCCGAGTAAGGAATTATGTTAACCCGGGATAAGGTGTTAGGCATTCCCGAATTCCGTGGTTCCAGCACGGTCACTTAATTGTTGTATTTGATTTTATCCGATTTTAATACATGCTAACTTATGCCGCTTTTACCATTATTTATTTTAAGACTTGTGACGTCGTGAAAACGTATTTCTAATCACGTCACCACCATAGTACACGTGATCGTCGACACGTTTTGACTTCATCGAGATTTGAATTTGGGTCGAATCAATGCACACCCGAATTTAAGAAAGTAATTTAGTTAAATCACGCTTAAAGGTTCTAGCGTAATATTGTTTGGAAAAGGTTGTGGAAATTTGCTAAACGACCCTTCCAAATTCTAATTATTTCTAATAATCAATTATTGAGGGTCCCACATTTATTTTCGTTCGTAAGGCTCGTCTCGTCATTTTATTGGAGGCCATCCTAAAATATGACTATGGTTTTCTATTTTTATTTCATCTCTAAAGAAAATAAAAATCCTAATTTATTATTGGAATTCGGATTTTGAGTTCAAGTCTGGATCAAAGTAAGGAAAGACGATCTCTAAATGTAACACCAATACTTAAGGCTCACACTTTTACCATGAAAACCAAATAGGGAAACCTTTAAATCATGCCCAAATCAGTGGGCCAACTGATGTTGATTATGAATGAACGCAACAGATGGCCCATAACCGGATAAGCCAAACAGGATGCGCTTGAACAACCACAAGATTGAATCTCCAAGCCCCAATCCATAGCGATGCCAGTATCGATCCCTCACAAAATAGTTAGGGGAAGAATAAAATAGTTTAAATCACGTGGCATGTTAACTGGGCGAGAATTTTCATTGATGGATCAATCAAAGCACTTGAAATGAAATAACTGACTTTAGGATTAAACCTCTAAAAACAAACTATAATTTTGCTGATTTTGACTCCTTATTTACATTATTTTTTGTACTGCGTGTCGTGTCATTAAATAAAATCAAACTGGTCGTAGGTGCAAACCTTACATTAATAAGATGATCAATTGAATCCTATTTATCCCATATAACTATTCAATAGTCAAAAATCAAAACTGCCTAACATTTTAGCATTAACAAGTATTGAGGTATCATTATACTATTCCATATTTATGCCAACTAATGTTGCAGAGCATGAATTCAATAGAAGAAAACCAACAGTGCTTCAACAAGTTCAAAGTGAATACAATTCACAGGCAGATCAATACATACAGGATACTATCTAGACATGATCAATACTAAACAAGTTCATCCTTGAATTTACTTCATTTCCAGCAGAGGATTTACATAGCACTGAGTTTTACAGCGTATACCTGGAATTCGAGCAGAAAAACAGAATGGAGAGGTTAGCCAGCAACAGTAATAATCTCAGCAAATGATCAAAACAAACCAGTAAGAGAATCAGCATTCCAGAAATGTTTCAAACCCAACAGGACTAATAGATCAACCCAATACAGCACCACAATAACCAGGAAGATGATTTACAGAGTTTTAAAACCCTTAACATAACCAACAAATCTGACCGAGCCCCAATCACACTCGAAACTACACCACTGAACTCTGAACTTTCCACAATCAGTACATAAGGATCGCTTAAGCCATTTTTTCTCTTCAACCTAACTAGAATTCAGAATTTATCTCTGGAGCATCAACGAAACAATATTTTTGGTTTTCCTGGAGTTCTTTTTATTTTTTGTTTGATTTTCCTAATTTGAAAGCTTCTTCAGATCTCAAAAGACTCGGAATGGAAAGATTTTTTAAATCCAAATGGCTGAAGGAATAAGACCCCTTTACAAGACATCTAATGCCTTTTTATAGAAGTCAAGTAGGAAGACTACCTTAGTTTTATTGAAATGTATACTATACCTCTACAATTCCTATACTACCCTTACCCCTGTTTTAAATTTACTATTCTAAGAGATTATACCCTTTTCTCATGTCCAAAATGCCCCTGAAACCTTTTAAAATTACTGCAGCCCTTTCCCCATTGCTCTTTGTCCAATTTACCCTTGTTAAACAACAACAACAACTACTACCCAGTGTAGTCCCACAAAGTAGGGTTTGGGGAGGGTAATATGTAGACGAGCCTTACCCCTACCTGAAAGGGCAGAGAGGCTGTTCCCAATCAACCCCCGGCTCAGTGAAGGAAAAGAATGACAAAAACAAGAGAGCATTAGTAATTCCAGCAGAAATAACGTAAATAATTATCTAAACATAAGAAACATAAATAAAATAGCATGCAATAATATAATACAGTAACTACCATAAATAACTACCATAAGGGAGACACAAGCCAAAACACAAATCATCAATGGATAGCCCTGCCAAGCCTCACCCAACCCTGGGTGAGGAGTACGAAAAACTCTAGGAGCCACTATCCTACAACCCTGATACTAGACCTCCAGACTTTCCTATCAAGGGTCATGTCCTCGGAAACCCGCATTCTAGCCATGTCATGCCTAATCACCTCTCCCCAATACTTCTTAGGCCTCCCTCTGCTTCGCCGAACGCCGACAATCGCCAGCCGCTCACAACTCCTCACCGGGGCATCAGGACTTCTCCTCTGCACATGCCCGAACCACCTTAGCCTCGCTTCTCGCATCTTCTCATCCACCGGGGCCACCCCCCTCCTTATCTCGAATAACTTCATTCTTAATCTTATCTGACCTGGTGAGACCGCACATCCACATGAGCATCCTCATCTCCGCAACCTTCATTCTCCGAACATGAGAGTTCTTCACGGGCCAGCACTCCGCCCCATACAACATTGCAGGTCTAACCATAGCTCTATAAAATTTCCCCTTGAGTTTATGTGGAACTTTCTTATCACACAGGACTCCTGATGCAAGCCTCCACTTTGACCACCCCGCTCCTATACGTTGAGTGACGTCCCCGTCAATCTCTCCGTCCCCCTGAATCACCGACCCAAGATATCTGACACCGTCCCTCTTGATGATGACCTGAGATCCAATCATCACGTCCCTGCCTACTTTGCTCGGCTCGGCGCTAAACTTGCACTACATGTATTCTGTCTTAGATCTGCTTATTTTGAAACCTTTTGACTCGAGAGTCTGTCTCCATACCTCTAACCTCTCAATAACACCGACCCTCGTCTCATCTATCAAGACTATGTCATCAGCAAATAGCATACACCAAGGCACATCCCCTTGAATATGACGGGTTAGAGCATCCATCACCAAGGCAAACAAGAGAGGGCTAAGCGCCGATCCTTGATGGAGCCCCATAACCACTGGAAAATGGTCTGAGTCGCCACCCACCGTCCTAACCCTAGTCTTAGCTCCATCGTACATATCCTTGATTACTCTGATGTAGTGAACTCTCAGCTAAATAGTGCTGGCCCTCAGCTATACCCAAACAAATTCCTAACTAGTGCTGGCCCTCAGCTCCATCGTACATGTCCTTGAGGGTGGGGACATCGTACATCGTACACGCCCTAACTAAATAGTGAACTCTCAGCTATACCCAAACAAATTCTTTATTAACACTGAGATTAACACTAATTGAAACCAATTCCCAAAAAACTCCCAAACCTCATTTACTAAAGACTCAATTAAAGCCCAAAACTAGAAGAATACCAATTTAATTCAATAAAAAATCTGACAAATTCAAGGCAGAAACCACAAGCACATTTAAACTGAAACCTAGAATTACTTAATCAAACTTAAAGAAGGCAACCAAATTACTTATAAATTCCTACATAATCAATCATTGTTGAATTCGAAATGAAATTTGAAATTAAAACGAACAAAACCTAATCGAGTCGAATTATACTAACTAAACAGAATTAGTCATTGAAACAAATCGAAGAGCATTGAATTGAGCAAACAACAATTTTCTGAACCCATTGCTAAGAAACCAGATGAACAAGAAAATAAACGAAAGATTGAAGAAACGAACTCACAACTAAAATCCTTCTAAGACCCAAATAACAGAGGAGAAGAGGAAGAAGAGATTATTAATAAAGTCATAAAACAAGAAGAAAACTTACCCTAAGAGAAAAATCCCAGGCGAGGCTGACTGACGAACCCTAAATGGGGACCTGAGGGCGAACCGTTGAAATTTGAAGCAAATTAGCCATGGATTTGAGGTGAGGACGATGAATAGACCCTCTGGTGGCAATTTTGGCTCGTTTGGATGATTTTGTATTCTCAGCCTGATCTTTGAATCAATATTCGAGAGGCCTCGGTTTGATTTGAAGAAAACCAAAGTTAGATATGGAATGAGAAGAGGAAATAGAAGAGGTGGTGTGAATTTGGGGGTGAATGGAGGCGACGCCACCACCCTAGGGCGGTGGGGTTTGGTTGCAGCGGGATTAGGGTTTCTGAGAGGATGGAGTGTGATGAGGGAGACGATGAGGGTTAGGGGGGTCGGTTAGGACAGCTTTATATTAATGAACCTAGGCTTCTGGACCGTTGGATCTATTAACTTAGACTGTCCAGATTAAACGACACGGAACGACGTCGTTTTGAGGGTGGGGCCTTGGACCGAGTTGGTGAACGTTTGGGCCAGGTTATTGTGTGGGGTTTGGGCTGGGATTAGGCGCAAAAATGGCCCAAATTTGGCCTGATATTAAAGCTACTCCCTTTTGTATTTCTTTATTTTCTTTTTAAATGTTTTCTCTTTATTTAAATTGCTTTTGTATTTTTCATTTTGTATTTATATTTTTGTGTGAGTTTATAAAGGTTGCAAAAATAAAAATAAACATCAAACTAATCTAATAAGCGCCCAAAATTACTTCAAAAACTATTTTGCCACAATTTCACAATAAAAATGTAAAAAGTAAACTATTTTTGCTATTTTCTTCTAAAGCGAATTAACCCTTAATTAATGCTAAAATATGAAATTAAACCCTAAATGAAAATGAGTATTTTTTGTATTTTCATATGGATTAACATACACAAATAAAAATACAAACAATTAACACAAAATGACGCCAAAATTCACATAAATTGTAAAAATAAAGGAAAAAAAATTATTTTGTTTGAATTTTTGGGAAATATTCATATATAGGGCAAAAATCACGTGCTCACAATGATAACAATGAAAGTAACAAAGGAGAGCAAAACAAAGCCACCATGTTAGTGTTAGAGCATTTAGCAGATATAAATACCACATTGTATGCCATGCCCTAGCAACAATTACAGTTCTAGAATGGCTTCGAGGGTACGAAGGTCATATGGCATCTTCCCAATTTCACTCTTTTTGCCTCATTTCCTTCCTCCTCTTGCTTTGTAACACCGATTGATTTGTCATTCCTATCACCCTATTTTCTTTCTGATTATCGCTTTTTTTTTCACATTAATTTCTTAAATCCCACAATTTCATTCTCTTTTTTCTCTTTTTTTAATGCTTCGATCAAACTCTATGTAGGTTGCCTACGTATCATGTCCCTCATGAATTAGATCAAGCGTAGTTCTGAAATTGATGGATAAATTAAACTAAAAATAAAAATCTTTTTGGATTTTTTATTTATAATATTTTTTTTTGGTTTTTCAAATACAAAATGGGAAGTACTATAACAAAAGACTCATACTACTTTACAAGACTAATAATTAAAAGACAACATGAATGACAGACTCAAAACATAAAAATATCTATAATCATCTCCTAAATGCAATGGTCATGTGTTGTCATGCTTAAACTCTAGCAAATTTCTCCATACCAGAATGAGAAAAATAAGATTAAAAAGATTTAGCAACTCAAGACACATATGATGTCACGATACCTTTTATTGGACACATGCAAAACGTGATTGGGCTACTTTTGCAAAATTAACATATGTGGCCAAGGATGGCTATTAGTGCAAACTCAACAAATGTGACCTCAAAGACATGATAATACCACACTAAGGCTTATATGGATTCAAATACGCAATAATCATTGCCCAAAATTAATTTGTAGAAATAATTCATTTTGCAAAAATAGCCTATGTGGCCGAAAGTTGCTAAAGATGCAAACTCAAAAGGTCGGACCTTAAAGTAATATGACACCTAGTTGTGGACTCAACATTCTAAGACATGGGTAACTGAACCACTTTCTGCAAAAATGATCTCATTTTGCAAGAATAGCCGATGTGGCCAAAAGTGGCTAGACATGCAAGATTTGGCTAAGACCCCGCAAAGCCAAGAACCTAAGACACTAGGAAGACCAGAACCTATGTGAGTTGTCTAAGTATCTCGCCCCAAAGACGATAATCAGGTTCGCGTAGTTCGGGAAGATTAAATATAGGATAGATTTTTTTTTAGAAAAAAGTGCACCTAATTTGAAATAAAATCTATTCTTTGGGCTTTTTTATAAAAAATATGGAAAGTGCAAAATCTTTTTGGATTTTTTTATTTTCTACTTTTTTTGAGTTTTTGGAAAATAATGGAAAAGTATAAATTTTTTTTTGGATTTTTCATTTTTCATTTTCAGAAAATAACGGGAAAGTGTAAAATTTTTTTGGATTTTTTATTTTTGGAAAATAATGGAAAAGTGTAAAATCTTTTTGAAATTTTCTTTTTCCTTTTTTTTTGGATTTTTTTTGGAAAATAATGGAAAATTGTAAAATCTTTTTGTATTTTTCCTCATTTTCATTTTTTGTTTTTTTTTTTTGGAAAATAATGGAGAAGTGTAAAAAAAATTTGGAATTTTTCATTTTTATTTTTGTGAATTTTTGGAAAAATGATGGCAAAGTGTAAATCTTTTGTATTTTGTATTTTCATTTTTTTAATTTTTAGAAAATGATGGAAAAGTGTGATTTTTTTTAATTTTCTATTTTTTTTTGAAAAACTATGAAAGAAAAATGCGAGTGGGCTCTCTTGCTTCATTTTTCACCTTTCTTTCCAAATATCGGTGCGCTAAATGACCTTTTTACCCTCAAATATGCAACATGTATCACATAGGGATGATTGAATGTCTTTTTGGGCCACAGGTTCATTTTGACAAAATTTGGACATGCTCCCTACAAAGGGACACGGTACCTGGGACCGAGCCCTACTAGGTGTAAATGACATGATGCAGACCTAAAGGTTGACCTAAGTTTAAGGTTCCCGAACAAGGCAATTCGGGGATGAGTATGGTCGATAGTGGTTGCTCAAGCTTTCCACCCACTCTATACGTCCGACGGGCCCCTTCCTAAATTAAGGGTGACTCAAAAAAGAGTTCGTGTACGCGACGCGTGCTCCGAGACTTGTTGCAGAAAGAATTGACCGGGTAATGCATATGATGACAATTATAAAGCAGTAAACATAGTAAGCAAAACTGTAAGCAAATAAGCATATGGCAAATAATAAAACGACGTAAACAAAGTAAAAGGTAAACAAAGTAAAAGGCAAACAAAGCAAACAAAACACATAAAAACCTCAACTGAATATCCTAAAAAAACAACAAGATCAAGTAGTAGCTTGAACCCGCAACTCCCCAGCAGAGTCGCTAGAGATGTCACACCCCCTTTTTGAAGAACAAACTCTACAAAAACCTCTTATTCTAATAAAAAGATTTAGTAAAATCTTGAAAATGGTTTTCGATTAGAAAGTGACAAAAATTGTGTTTCAAAAAGGAAAAAAACTCAGAGTCGCCACCTGACATTTGATTTCGGTGTGTCAGGTCACCATTTTTTTAGAAAATATTTTTCCTTTTTAAAACAGTTGGACTCGAAACTAAGTCTGCACCAGAGATTCGAGTAAGGGGTTTCATTTGACTCGGGAAAAAGGCGTTAGGCACTCCCCGAGTCCCGTGAAGGTCAAGGTTGCATACTCGATCTAGTTGGCTTTTAAAATATTCAAATTGAGGCAAAAATACGCAAAAAAAGACTAAACAATCCAAAGGCTCGAGGTCGTCCCCACCTAATAAAAAAGAAAAATAAAAATACTTCGGGGCATACCCCGGAATAAATTATATACAAATCCTTCAGGGCATTCTCTGAACAAATTTAACTACGGGAACGACCTCTCACCTCAAAACTAATAAAAATCCTAAAATTTGCCTACCCAAGTATGGTAGGCCTAAACATGCTCCTAGCTATCAAGGAGTAGTAATAACGAAATAAAAATAAAACATGGCATCTACTATCCAATTCTTCGAAGCCTAATTCTCTCAATTGTCTTCGAACTCCCACGGCCTAATCCCATTTAATCACAATTGCCTTCCTACGTGCGTCTACTACTCTATTCAACTAACTTGTCAACGTATATATAAGAATTCACAAACTGCCTATTGTTAAGAGTTCAATTAAAGATTCAACCATTGAAACACATTAAAAGACAATAATTAGAGAATTAAGCAATCACAAGTTTGCAAATGACAAATACGATCCAAACCCAAAAAGTTCATTTCAAGAGACACATTATGGAAGAGAAACATCATCACTGAAACTTCTAAATAAATTAGAGAAAATATAAAAGATAACTAGGGAAAGAATGCACCTGAAATGAATATCTCAATTTCTCAAAGTGTTCAGCAGTTACGCGAGCAAAAAAACAAAACCGTGGCTACAATGGATCTCGAATCAGACAGTAGCTCGGAAGGAACCTCAACCGAATACTTGAACAACGACCTCGAATCTCGCCGGAGAACTCAAACTACATAAGTAAGACGAATCAAAACTGACTCCAGAACATGGATTGGTGATTCAGAGTTATTTTGGGTTGTTTCATATTGCTTTGATGGAGATTTTGAGGTGGCACATTAGTGGAAGTTCAGTGGCCAGTTTTCATGGAATTCCGCCGGATTTCATGGTATTTTCGACGAGTTTCTATCTTCTCCGACCCACTATTTCTGCTGAGTGTGTGTGCGCATTTTTGTGCTGTTGGTGGTTAAGGGTGGTCGTTTGGCGAGGAAGATGAGGACATGAGGTTTCTTGGTGGAGCAGTGGTTGTTGGGTGGTTCGACGGAAGTTTCAGTGGTGAAGGGGAGGGAGATGGCGGTGTCGTGGCTAGAGTCGTTTGGCCGGGCGGATGGTTTCCGGCGTGGTTATTGTAGTGTCGCTGGTGTTTTTGGATGAGTCGAGAGGTCGTTTGGGTGAGTGTGTTTCCGGCAAGTTTTTGGTGGTGTGTCCGGCGGCGGCAGTGAGTTCTTGACAAGGAAGGAGCTTGAGCGGCTATGGTATTTTTGAGGTCTAGGGTTCTTAGGTCTTGTGTTCCAATGTTGAGGAAGATGGCATCCATCTAGTGTTTTTTTTTGTTGTATTGCTGAGGGAGCAAGAATGGCTGCTAGGTTTTTCCTTTGTTCTAGGTTTTTTTTGTGTCTTTGTTTTGTGTCTTGGTATGGTCTTATGAGGAAGATGAAGTGTAGAGACTAGGTTTTTTTTTTAGTTTGTGTATTGGGCTTCTTGGGCTATGGAAGAAGTGGGCTCCAAATTTGGGCCTACAAATTCTCTTATTTGACCAAGACAAAATTAAAAATCCTATCAAAATATTAATTAAACTTAGTTAAGTAAATAAATAAAATGTTAAGAAATAAAACTATTTTAGTATTTTCCAATGATTATATTAAAATAAAAGTAGGTTTAAAATAATATATTCTTCTAAAAATATCTAATACGCGAATTAAGTAGAGAAATATGGAACTAGTTTTGTAATTTTCAATTTTATTCTTAAAGTAATGTAAAAGAGCCAAAATTAGTTGAAATAACTATATTAAAACTAAGTTAAATATTTTACGCTAAAATTGGGTGAAATTTCGGGGAAAGTCAAAATTACGTGTCTACAGTACTAATTTGACATAAGTATGTTAATATTTAAAATTTATAGGTTCAAAATTCTAGTTTTTAAAGTTATTAAATTTAAACTAATAATTTGTAAATATTCAACGAATTTCTTAAGACAAAACCACTAATAAAATGGTTCAGCTTTCCCCTTTCTTTGGCATCAATCTATCGATTATCAAATATATAACTAGCGTTTCGACATAAATTTGATTAAAATTTGAAAAAAAATTAATGTTATGTTGAAAAATAATTGTTGAAAGTTGAAGTTGTGTTTGAACATACATTTTATTTTTAAAGAAAAGTTGAAGGTTTGTAAGTAAAAGAAAAAATTTCGCCTAAAAACTACCCTAGATCAGTTTATGAAATTGAGATATCCACCACCCATGCATGGCTACACCATTTTATTAACACAACACCATTGTCATCTTACATGAATATCCCAAACAGAACTCTCCTTCCATTTGGCTTATGGCATCTTTGGATATCAAGGAATAAACGACTATTTGAAAACCAACAGCCTACGATTTCCCACACTTCACTATTTAAACTACTCGCGGAATATTACTACACCACAAATCCCCCCAAACAAACACTCAGCCCTTACACCTATTTTTATCAAATGGCATCCTCCTAAGCCTAACACATATGAATTAAACATTAGCGAACTCCTAAATAGCAGCACTTTGGATTGGTTATCTGGTGTCATTTCTACGAGAAATTTGGAGGGGAATTGGCGCCCAAACTTCCTGTACCCGCCTCTCTCCCCTAGTTTCTCGTACACGCGACTAAACGCCGCGTTTTTAGCTTCCGTAATCGCAAGCTTTGCTTCTTTCCTCGCCACCTTGTAGATCTCCCTATTCGCTCTCCATTCTTCCTCGCTGGTGCTCCCTGCCAACTTAGCAAATGCCGCCTTCTTCACCTCCACTTTTCCTTCGACTACATCGTTCCACCACCAGTCACCCTGATGTCTGCCTGAATAGCCCTTGGCTACCCCGAGCACGTCCCGTGCTACCTCCCTAACCAATTTCGCCGTCTCTGACCACATAGCGTCCGCTTCCCCATAACTTCTCCAAGCTCCGCCATCAGCTAACCTCCTCTCCAACTCGTGTGCTTTCTCCTTAGTCAAAACACCCCATCTAATCCGCGGTTGTCCCCGAGCTCCCCTCCTCTTCCTCTTCACCCAGAGACCGACATCCATCACTAGGAGTCTATGAAGAGTCGAGAGGGACTCTCCCGGAATAACCTTGCAGTCCTTGCACATACCCCTATCGCTCCTTTTGAGGAGGATGTAATCAATCTGAGTCCTCACCGCCGAACTCTTGAAGGTGACCAAATGCTCCTCCCTCTTCTGAAATATCGAGTTCGCAATCAGAATCTCGGAAGCCCTGGTGAAATCAAGCAGTGAAGTGCCTCCTCCGTTCCTAACCCAAAGCCGAAGCCACCGTGCACCTCACTATAACCCCCAGCATCAGCCCCAATATGACCATTAAAGTCCCCTCCAATAACTAACTTCTCATATTGGGGAATACTACTCACCAGATCATCCAAGTCCTCCCAAAAGCGCCTCTTAGCCTCCTCGTCTAAGCCCGCTTGCGGCGCGTAAGCGCTGATGACGTTGAGGATGCAACCCCCAATAACCAACTTAATAGACATTAACCTATCATTCACTCGCCTAACCCCGACCATGGACTCCCTTAGATCCCTATCTACCAAGATACCCACTCTATTCTTACCTCTAACGACCCCAGAATACCAAAGCTTAAACCCGTCTACATTCCTCGCCTTCGACCCTTTCTACCTAGTCTCCTGGACACATGCTATGTTAACCCTCTTATTCTGAAGAACCTTCGCCAACTCAATGGACTTACCCGTCAGAGTGCCTATGTTCCATGACCCAATACTTAATCTATGAGCGTCTGCTACCCTCTTCCCACCCTTACCTCCCGCCCTACCCGCAGGACCACTCCCTGCCCCCTACTCACCCCCGCTACCCCCCACCCCCGAGGACTTGACCTTATGCTATCATCCCCCGCCGCGACCACTATCCCTCCAACCGACTATGGAGAATAGTGACGCACACACGCACTATAGCGGAATACGCAAAAAGATGCAAACTAGATAGCAACAGAGTAAACCTCACACGGAATGCTAGCTAAAATATGTAAAAAGGTGTACAAAGTAAACAAGAGAGCGGGAGGTACCAACTCCCGGTGGAAAAACCTGAAAGTAGGCTTTGATGCGCCCAAGGTCAACTGCTACCGACTCTTGCACGTCCCGGCCGGTGTTGCTTAGCTCTTCACTCCCAAACGCCGCCAACTGGCCTCGCCGCCGCGACTAGTACCTGGGCAAGTTTTCCTGAAGCTTATCGGAACGTGTAGTTCTATTGCGTCCTGCCGAAAGTTTGAACGGGAGTCGCGGGAAGTACTGTAGCTTGCAGGAAATCCTCGCCGGAAAAGTAAGGCACCTTTGAAGATCTGAAAGTGAAAGGGTTGAATACTTTGCTTCCACGAAATGGAGGAAGTTTAGAGCCGAGTTACTGAGTCGAATCTGCATGTACTGTAAATTAGGGGGTCGCCGGAAGGAGGGGTCACCGGAGGGGGGGGGGAGGGAGAGGGGGGCTGGGGACTGGGGGAGGGGGAGGTTGGTGAAATGTTAACGTTGGAGAGGAGAGAAAGAGTGTTCTGGACAGAGGAGAGAGGAGAGAGAGAACCAAAGAGTGAAATTAAGTGTCCGTAGTATAAAGTGTTTTAATATTTAAAATGGTGGAATTTGTAAGAGTGAAATTAAGTGACCGTCTGTACATAAAAATTGTAAAATTTTAAAAAAGAATTAAAATTTTTTCAAGTGAAAATGATATTTGAAATTTATAGAGTTGTATTTGGACATGAATATAATTTTGAATTGCTTTTGAAGTTTTGTGAATGATTGAGTAAAAATTTTGAAAAATAAGTTTTTTGGAGTTTTTTAAATTTTTAAAAATTATAAAATATATTTTCAAGTGAAAATTGGAAATTTTATAAACAAGCAGATTTCGGAAAAAAGTAAAAATTTTCGAAGAAAAGGATTTTTTTATGTCCAAACAGGCTTTAAATTAAGCTAATCAAGTAAATAATGAATAAAAAACAAAAACCAACAAATTACTCTCAAATTAGAGCTTTATTTTATGACAAAAAAACATAAAAGGTTAATATACTCTTCGTATGTGGCCAATATTCAACCCCAATTGCAAATTGGAATATATTATATTCCCAATTCGGTAATCCACTGCATAAGAACCTTTATATTCCCCTCTTTTTTCTTTTTCTTATTCCTTCCCCATTAAGATAAACCAACAATAAAATATAAAATATATAAATAAAGAAACATAATTACACAAATCGTGAAACACAATAATATACATCGCGTAATTTCAAAACGGATCAATTCCATTCTTAAAGGTGGCCAGAAGGAGAATATTTTTTTTTTTTTTTGGGTTGAATATTTTTGTCAAAATTTACAGAGGTTTTTAGAGATGAAGATCACAGCGTTGATGGTGTTGAAATGCAATCCAGAAGGTTCGGATCCAGTGATCTTAGCGAACGCATCTGATGTGAGCCATTTCGGGTATTTTCAGAGATCCAGCGTTAAGGAATTCATCGTTTTCGTGGGTCGGACCGTCGCTAAACGGAACCCGCCGGGTCAACGCCAATCCGTTCAGCATGAAGGTTTACATTTTTTAAGAAACCATTTTCGAATTTTGGTTTTGATTTATTTGAATTTTTTTGTGAGTTTGTGTTATTTGGGCCTGGGGAATCTGCTATGTGTTTGATCTGATTTTGAGAAATTACATATGCGTTATGGATTGATGAATTTTTGTTCCTAATTGTGTATTCTGTCCGTCCGTCCCAATTCATGTGACGTCGTCTGCCCATTTACCGGATGCTGTTTGACTCGGTACATAGTATAAGAAAAAAAAACTTTTGAAACTTATGATGTAAAACAAATCATAAATATTTTTGTGGCGGTCAATTATCTCATTAAGGTTAAAATAGTAAGTTAATATAGAAAGCTTTTAAGAGTATGACATAAATTGGGACGGAGGGAGTGGTTGGTTTTGAGAAACTGTGTGGGTTATAGCTCAATTTCAGTGTTTCTTTTGGTCGATTGTATAGATGGATGAGTAGTGTTGCAAAGTTGCAGCTATTGGTCCTATAGGTGCTATCGTGCTGATGATGCTTTGCGATGAATTAGTTTGGAATTTGATACTAGTCATGTCGACATGGTTACTTCTGGTCCTATGTGTTTTCGAGGAGTCTCTTAGTCCTATTAGAGATTCTTATGCCAATAGAAACTATAAAAACTTCTAGTATTACTTTTTGTTTTTATTTTTAGTTTTATTTTGTAAAATATTGAACGGAGATGAATTTAAATGGGAACATGGTCAATGGAGATTCATATAGCCAATCCCAATTTGTTTGGGACTGAGGAGTTGTTGTTTCGGAGATGGTTTTGTTGGGTGGGTGGGAGGTTTGCAAAAGTAGAAGGAAGAAGTAGGGAATAGCGTAGTTGGGAAAATTGTTTTGTATGAATTGATTAATCTTTTAGATTAAACTTTTTGAAGTCTTCACACCACTAACATGAGTTTGCTTAAGGGTTCTTGATATTAATCAAGTAATGTAGGATATGACAACTGGCCAGATTGGTTCCAAATCTCGGACTCTGGGATAGAGTTGTAAAGTTGAATTTTTAAGTCACCTTCTGATTAGTTTTAGGGTCTGTAAAGAAAAGATCGCTTTCTTATGATTATTTTATGTGATTATGGAGTGAAGTATGTGAGCATTGAGGATGGAATGAGACGAGCGGCTGGACTGGATTTGGCAATCTCTATCACATAAATTGCTCCTGGCTTAGGACCTAGATGTTACTTTCCAGATACTCTATTCATTTACCGCTAAATATTTTGCTGTTCAGAGTTATTCGTTTCTTCTCTCTTTAAAGTTCTGAGTTCTGACATATGTTGAGTTTTAGTAGTTGGCTATGGAATTGGTTAGTTAGAGCTACAAGTCTTAGTCCACAGGAAAAAACAAATTCTGTCTTGTCTCCCTCAGCACCCTCCACAAAAAGCCCCAGATGAGTGAAAATTAGATTAATTGTAATTTCAAGTTGTTTAGTTGTGCCAGTGAAAGCAGCGTCAACACCTCAGCATGCTGATTACACATTTTAACAAGGAAGGTTTCAGTAATTATTCACTTTAACATGGTTGGCTTTCATGAATAAGTTTTTTGTTTGGATTAAGTATTCTAAGATTCACGTTTGCTATATGTTAGGATTTCAAACTGTAGGTTTCAGTTGATTTATTATGAGGTTTCTGTTGATTTATTATGAAATGGTTGATTATATATTGATTTGAGTTTTTCTATTTCTCAAACTTTACCTGAAGTACAAGTGGTCTTATTATGTACAATACTAAAACAACAGTGTGATCGGTATTACAAAATACTGATCAACCTATCACTTTACACGCGATATATTTTGTGATATTGTTTGTTTCCTTGTACCTTATCTTATAATCTTCAAGAAGTTCATGTAGAAGTTGATTGATATAAATACAATCTGATATATAGATGTATTTTTTTTTTCTGTCAATGCACTTTTTAAGAAGTTATATGGTCAAATAAATTTGAAGTCAATATGTGTAAAATGTTATTCATTTAATTTATAATTGGAATTCTGAAATATATTTTCGTACGTGCTACGTTTGACATATGTTTTTAATCTCTTTTTGTGACTTTAGAATACAAGGTACATTCATACAATCGAAATGGTTTATGTGCTTTGGGTTTCATGGATGATCACTATCCAGTTCGAAGTGCATTTTCACTGCTCAACCAGGTATTTGTTTTCTATTTTTAAATATTCAGCTTCAAAAGGAGAAACTCTATATATCCGGAAACTCAAATTGTGGATCTGCATCTGATTTTTCCAGGTTCTGGATGAGTATCTAAAGAATTTTGGTGAGTCATGGAAAACCGCGCAAAACGACAATGCTCAACCATGGCCTTATCTGAATGAGGCACTAGCCAAATTTCAGGTATCCCTTTTGTTTCCCTTTGCTGATTGGTGATGGAATTTCCTTTTCAATCTAATTCTTCCTATCTTCATTTTAAACATTCGATGTTTGAGCTGAAGTCCTGTCATGTTGACCCCTGCAGGATCCTGCCGAGGCTGATAAGCTGTTCAAAATTCAGAGAGAGTTGGATGAAACGAAAATTATTCTGGTATGTATTAATAATAAAAAAGTTTTAAAAAATTATTGTCATAACATATTCATATGGTTGCCTGCTTATGTTATCTTTGTGAGCTTCTTTATTGAAAGATGATAGTAAGCAGTATGCATTTGGATAATGAACAGTTGATTATCAATGACTGAGTTGTGGACGACCTGGACAGAATATAGATTCTCCAGTTCTTTGGTTAATGATCTTTACCCCGTAATGGTTATACAAGGACGTGTAACTCATAGCCTCTGCTAGCCATTTTCCTGTAGAGCGTCTGCGGTCTTGCATTAAGTTACCCAAGAAGTTATTCGTTTTTGTTGCTTTTAACAGGTCGAGATTGTCTGTCTGCTTAATTTCTCGTTTTTTCTTTGAATTCTTTTTGGCTTGTGTCCTGCATTGGTCGAGGGAATGAGTTGTGTCTTTTTATATGGTTTTGGACAGTCTTCACACATGAGCTAGCTCTTGAGATTGACTTATGCCGAAGGTCCAATTTTCTCAAGGTCCATTTTGCTTAACATGGTATAAGTTGGACCATCTTGTTGTTTTGTCGTCCCTCATGTTATGTCATTAACACTCCATATGGGCAATCTGGATGTGCTGGACTGTGGGCCTGTTAGAGTATCCACATTGTTTGAGATAATGGTTTGTTGCCTCTTTATGTGATTTTGGGCAACCCTTGTCTCATGAGCTAGCTTCTGGGGTTGAGTGAGGTGCCAGGTCTGTTTTTCTTCACACACACAAGTTTTGAGTTTTGTATGCTTTGTTCTCATGCTCTATGTCATTATATTTTGACGGGCCGCAAGGCTTACGTATCCCAAATTTGTCATAGAGCCTGCTTTTGGAGCACTAGACTGTTTCCATAATGTATATTGTAGACTGCAAATTGTTATCGTGTTCAAATTGTTGTAAAAGGCATTCATTCTGAATATTCATCTCTGGTCCATAACTCTATGATTATTTATACTGTTTATAATATGTAAAAAATGTGCATTCTCAAAAATAAAAAGGAATAAATGTGATTTTGAACTCTTTGAATTTCCTTTTCATCCAGTTACTTCTGATTTGAGGTCACTGCTTCACTGTAGCCTTGTGCTAGGAAATTTAGTAATAGTTTATTAGAGAATAAAAAAGTAGGTATAGTTTTTTCACCAAGCTCTTTGCCAATACGCTGTGTTTGGTTAGGGTTGAAAGAGATAGAACAGAAGATATCGGAGCTATGGGTTATTTCTACTGTTTGGTACTTTGGGTAGATTGGAGAAGTAAACGTGGAGCTTCCTTCTCTATCTACTTCTTAGACCCTTCCAACTTGGGCAAAAAGAAGGGAAGTATATCGTTTGTGGTTACATTCCAACCTTGCCAAACATTAGAGGTAAATGTTGAATTCCCCCTCCTTAGGGAAGTAAATAAATGATTTCTTTCATCTTCACCATTCCTATCCCATTTGGGAACCAAGCATACTGATAGTTGATGGTGAGTGATTAATGGAGAGGGAAGCTCATTCTGAAAAAAAGGGAAAAGAAATAGAGAAAGCCTAGGTCAAGGGAGGAAGTTAAAGTGTGACTTCCATAGTAGTTGGGGGACAATGAACACTAAATGAAAGAGGCAAATCAATTTTCTCACACCATCTAAGAATCTTGTATAAAAAGCATCTATGTAAGTACGATTATATGCCATTTTGAATTTTGTCCGACATAATTCTGACAATACCCTTTTTAACGAAAGAATTAATTAACTCAAAATTTAGCTCAATCAAGAAAATCTTAAGGATATTAAAGTGCTGCAGTTAGGCTATCAGCGAAAGTTGATCTCACATTTTGTTTTTGATGGGCCTAGAATTGACCAAATATGGTGCTATTTTTTGGTGGATGTGGATCTACCTTCTTGAATTTGGTCTTCGTCACCTATGTTACAGACTAGATTATCTCGAATCAATATATACCTCTATTATCTCCTATTTGTCCCTAATGTTTGCTGGAGAGCAAGAAAGTATGTTCTCTTTCCTTCTTTTTGTTTTGTGTGTTGGGGGGACTCGGGAGGTAGTGGTTATAAATGCATCAAAATTCACATAAGCATAAATGAAAATTCGAAACCCATACAGCTATTTAGTGTTCCTTTTTCTTTTGAATTCCTAAAATATTCATTACGTCATTCTGTTTATGGGTTTGTACTTTTTATTGATAAGCTCTCCAAGTTATTTCCACTTTGTCCCTCTTGTAGGTCATGGTTGTTTCTTTGAATAATATTTGGTTTGACCTTCTTGGGCATTTTAACCAAAATATTCTTTAACATATATATGGACATCCTGAAACCTAAGATCAAATGCAGTTGAGTAGAAATTAGGAAAATGAATCTGATTCTTCCATTCCACACTCAGTGCGGTAGTTAAAAATTTTGTTTTGAAGAAACCTTTTTTTGAGATGCTAGTTATTTTGCTTATTTTGGATTTGCTTTCAAAATGCGCCTGCATTACGTATTAAACTATTACTGCATGGAAATACTCTGCTCCACTTCTTTTGTTGCTGTTAGCTCTACTGATACTGGTCCTCTTTACCTTTTGACACAGCATAAGACAATTGACAGTGTCTTAGAACGGGGGGAGAAGCTAGACAGTTTGGTTGAGAAGAGTTCAGATCTCAGTGCTGCTTCACAGGTATGTTTGTGACAGTGCATCTGTTAGAGTTTTGTTTTCTTCCTTTTTTGATAAGTTTAAATAATTTTATCAATATGTTTGTGACAGTGCATCTGTTAAGAGTTTTGTTTTCTTTCTTTTTTTGACAAGGTAAATAATTTTATTAATGTGGGAAAAACTCACCTATATCTTTTATAGGATTGCTCTTCCATTTGCCTTTTTCTCTCTTTTTGATCTGGTAAACCTTCATTTATCCTTCCCAACCTCTCCACCTAGGAGTCAACAATAGCCTTTCCCAACTTTGTTACTTTGGTGAGCCGAACTCATCCTCAAGGTTGGAGGTGGAGTTAGGCTTAGTTTTCATAATTCCATACTGTGCTTTACACTGGAGCAACCCTCTCTTATCAAAGGATTTGCTCTTGTTTCTTTGTGAGTAATTAATCATTTGATCTCTACTGTTCTTATCAAGTTATTTTTGACAGTTCAAATTGTCTTTACTGTTGTGTGGATGATAGTCTTATGTTTGACAAAGTGTTATTGGGTCACTTAACTAAAAAAGATGCAATTCAATATATTGAGTTAAAAAGAAATTATTGAGTTGCACAGGAAAGGTTATTTGCAGTTAATATAGGGGAAGTATTTGACCAAGTCATCTTCTCTACAAGCATGGTGGACATGGCTATGGTACTCAAATTTTGCAGGCCGTATGTGAAGAAATAACTAAGGTTTTGATAGATGAGAAGAGATAACATTCTATTTTTGTCTCCATGGGGATCTCCCATCCCTCTAGGCATTGGACATTACTCTTTTTCCCGAACATACAGCAGGCTAACTTAGTGCTAACTTGAGTCATTGGAATGAAATCTAAAACCTAACTGATTTCCCCTGCATCTGAAGGTAGACAGCCTCCACTGCTGTATTCCACTGTGTGAAAAAGGGACTCCTTCGGGCATTAGCTTATTTTCTTTCCTGTCCTTACTTTTGCTGCCTCCCTCCCTCTCTCTCTCTCTCTCTCTCTCTCTCTCTCTCTCTCTCTCTCTCTCTCTTTTTTATTCTTATTTTTCTTTTCCTTTTCGTTGTTGTCTTGGCCTAGCTTTGCCCTAGTAGATTGAATGCCTGGACTTTGTTATAGTTGAGCTGGCTTTTATTTTTGTTGGCTAAAGAAGTTGGAGAAACTTGATGTATGCGAAAGATGAGGAATGACGTGGATATAGAAGGGCCATTGATATGCAAGAAAAATTGGATGCTTTAAAATATGAATTGATCTTGGCCAGTATAATCAGGAGTGTATTGCTTACAAGAATAACCAGTATTGCTGGGTCTCTTTATTGATATGCTTTTGGGAGGAATCCAGCATATTGAAGGCAAATGCATGTCATGGAACCCACGATATTCAAGTGTGGGAATATGGAACTGAGCGACAAGCTCTATAGTATTATCACACAAGATACAGGCACTGCCCATCTGCTGGCCTGTAGATCAAAGATATCTTCCCGTCAACTGTCCACATGTCAAAACATCATAGAATCACGCTCTGTTATATGTCGGTGGGGAGATTTTTCGATGAATTGAAAGACACTTTCTGCTAATTTATTTTGTGTTTTTTTGGGTGGGTCATGTGTGCGGGTGGGGGGGACTGCTTAACGAAAGCAACATGGTGATGCTATTTGTTGACATGCTCATCGACAGGGAAAGTAAACGTCTGAAATAGCTGGCTTCTTATACATGAACTGTGTTTGTTTGAATCTCTTTGCTTCGGTGAACTAATAATTTTTGGTGATATGTTCATGGATCTGCCGGAGTTACTAATGCTCTTTTGTTTTTGTTTTTGTTTTTCCTTTCCTTCACTGAGCCGAGGGTCGATTGGAAACAGCCTCTCTGCCCTTTCGGGTAGGGGTAAGGCCCGTCTACATATTACCCTCCCAGACCCCACTTTGTGGGACTATACTGGGTAGTTATTGTTGTTGTTGTTTTCATGGATCGCGCCAATTAGAAACAAGATGTGTTTGTTTGTTTGTTTATGCTGTTAGCTATTTGTTATTGTTAGTCTTGCTAATGGTAATATTGTAGAAGCCTGTTGATTTTTCTTTTTAAAATAGGTTTGTAGAATCTTACAGATTAACTTTGAACCTTTCATTATGTTCAACTTATTTCCTGACATAAATTGGTGGTTTTCAAACAGATGTTCTACAAGCAGGCGAAGAAAACGAATTCATGCTGTACGATCCTATAGATGATTTCAGAAGAAAGGGGGTGCTATTCTATCACGGACAAACTCGTGTCTATATATACCATCTATGATTTCTGTAAGCATGAATTCTTTTGGTTCTCTGCTGTAATATGATCTCAGATGAAGAGCTGGGTTTCAGTTTCTGAAGTATAATGTCGTTTGAAAGTTGTGATGTCACCTTAATATAGTTATGTGATAAGTTTCTCGATGGCTATTGGGTTCCTGTTATCTGTTACCATCTCTTGATATATCATATGTGCCGACTCCAAATACTTTAGCAGTACCTAAATTTTGTATATTGATAGTCATTGGCAACGAGCGATGCAGGTATGTTCTATGTCACTCGTCACATTGTTCGAAATAACAAGCTCTAAGGATCCATATCCCAGAAGCATTTATTTGAGTGATGGGATAGAGATAGAAGTTTACCAGAGTTGGAATATGTTGTGAACTTGATGCTATTTTAGTGATGTCTTACTTGAATTCACAATTCAAAATGATTGAGCAGTGTAAGAAGTTGCAGTAACAAAGAATGTTCTTAGTGTGAACTTTTTTTTGTTATCTATCAAAAAATACTGTTTATTATTAGTTGTACAAAAAGATGCAACTTGAGCTGACCAGCTATTATTGTAAATTTCATATTAAAGAAGGTAGGTGTAACTGATTATATATACTTATTATGTTGTATTAACAGTTTCACAATGTGTGTATGCATAAAACAGCAGAGCGTAATGCCAAATGTCAATCGATAAGCCAGGATATAAAGCAAAAGAAATGTGATAGGAGTATGATTCAACTGAGCATACAATTAGCAAAAAGAAATAAGACCAAATGGTTCTAGCACTACGCTAAAACTAATATAAATATTTTGATGGATGAGTTGCATTTTTACCTTTTTTCCAAGAGTTTGCCCATATAAATTTACTCATAATTGTCGTCCTAAAGAAGGGTGGTAGTAAACTACATAAAACTAGTCAATTTATGATAATATCATCCAGGGGCGGGCTTACATGGTGGGTTGAAGGGTCACGGGATCCGAGACAATCCCGTGACTTGGGCAAAATCCTATATATATATATATATATATATATATATATATATATATATATATATATATATATATGAGACCTCTTAAATATTTTAAGTATGTCTCATTGTGACCGGATAAGTGATTGCATTGGCCATTTAAGTTCTGTTGTTTGCAAGTGATGCAAGTTTGAATCCCAACCTTTTCATACTCCATTTCAGGTTGTCCCTCCTTTTTTATTTAGAGTACAATGTAATTTATATTTAATAGCAAATTGCTTTATTTTTACTTTTATCCTATATTTGAATCAATTATAATTTAGTGCTAATATATAATAGTCAACTTAAATAATATTTTAATTCTTTAAATATAGTAGAATTTATATTTAATAGCAAATTGCTTTGTTTTTTTACTTTTATCTTCTTCTTTGTTTGAATTCAATGAGAGTTTGATTTAGTACTAGTACATAACAGTCAACCTAATTAATTATATTCTTTTTCAAATCCATCCCTTAAAATTGAAATCATCTAATTGCAATTTATCGGTCCATAAATGAAAAATACATATCATTTTTTTTGATAATTAAGGATTTCCATTAATCATCAATGAAGTAGCTTTACAAAATCAGAGTCGAGCTTCAACTCAGCTGACTGTCTAGGGGTTAACATATAGACTATTTCTACTATCCTAACTATCTAGCACTACTATATGTGAAGGTGTTGTAATATTTGTCTAATTCTTGGGGTACCTCTAACATTACAATTATACACTATGTATCTTAGTATGGCAGTGTTACATCGAAATATTTTGTTGAAGACTCTTGCATTCCTTTCCAGCCAGATAGCATATGCAAACTCAACTGTAACCAATTTGAAGATGGCAGCTCGAGCTGTTCGACCTTTGGCTTTGCTAACCAACCAGTGCATTTTCTGGTTCAAATCAGAACTTGGTTTGTAGGTTTTGCTGCAACCAGTTCATTGTTCTTTCCCATATATTCACAGTGACAGGGCAGTGCATTAACAGGTGATCTCTTGTTTCCGGGTGGTTTTGGCACAAGGTGAATTGTTGATCAATATTCATTCCCAACTGTGTAGTCTGTCTTTTGTTGGGAGTCTATCTTGGAGGAATAGCCATAGGTTGAATGTTGCTTTTGGCCTAGATTGATTCTGTATGATCAGATTCTTCCATGGAACTGTCGATACCGTTTGCATCTATGATTGGTACAAATGTCTTGTCGAGCACTTCTGTTCCTTCCAATTCTGAATCCTTTGTAAGACATCTCTGGCTTGGATGATCTTTCTCACCATCCAACTAGCTTGGGCAGGAATTGGAATGGTTTCTATCGGTCTGTCTTTGATGTAATATACAGTGATCCACCTAATCCACAGCTTGTCCTTTTTATGTGCTAGGTCCCAGTAGGTCTTTGCAATGGCAGCTTTGTTCCAGAGCTTTAGGTTAGTGAGGTTCATCCCCCCAACTGATTTTGGGGTACACAGTTTGTCCCAAGAGATATATGCTTTCTTAGTTATAGTGTTCATCCCGGACCAAATGAAGCTCCTACAGATGCCTTCAATTATTTTGAGTACTTTCATCGGAAATGTAAACAGATGTGCCCAGTAAGCTTGGACACCAAAGATAACAGATTGTACAAGTTGTAGCCTCCCAGAATAAGACAGTGTCCTGGCAGTCTAGGATGTGATCTTGGCTGTGATTCTGTCCACTAATGGTTGCCATTGCAGCAGTGTAATCTTCTTGGTGGACAGTGGAACTCCAAGGTACTTGAAAGGCAGTTGGCCTTGTTCATTACCCAGGTGGTCAAGAACCGGTTGCTGTATTGGCAATGGTACTCCTCCAAAATAGACCGAGCTCTTGCTCAGATTGGCTTGAAGTCCTGAGGGTGCTGAGAACTGTGTGAAACAATTGGACAGGGCCTTGACAGAATTAAGGTCACCTTTAGCAAATAGCAGTAGGTCATTAGCAAAGCACATATGTGTGATGTTCAGTTTCTTGCATCTGGGATGGAATTTGTATTCTGGATCATCCTTTAGTGAGGTGCAGGATCGGCTTAAGTACTCTATGACCAAGGAAAATAGGAAGGGGGAGATGGGGTCCCCTTGTCTCAGTCCTCTGGCAGCAGCAAAAGGCATGGTAGGTTCACCATTAACTAACACAGAGAAGGTGACTGTTGAGATGCATTCCATGATCCATTTTATGAAGATGCTGGGGAAGCCAATCTTCTCCATTACTTGCTGCAGGAATACCCATTCAACTGAATCATATAATTTCTGGAGGTCTATTTTAATCATACATCTAGGGGAAACATGCTGCCTAGTATAGCTTTTGACAAGCTCATGTGCTAGGATGATATTGTCCTGAATCTTTCTTCCTGGGATGAAACCTGCCTGAGATTCACTGATAATACTTGACATTACCTTCTGCAGTCTATTAGCAAGTATTTTTGAGATGAGTTTGTATAGGACAGAACAGCAAGCAATAGGTCTGTACTCTTTGACTGTAGTTGGTTTGGACAGTTTGGGAATGAGGGTGATAGTTGCATAGTTGATTGGTTTGTACATCCTAGTTGATGTGAAAAACTGTTTAATGGCAATGGTGACTTGATTACCAATGATACCCCAGTTCTTTTTAAAAAAGACAGCATTGTAACCATCAATCCCAGGGGCTTTGTCATCTCCAATAGCCTTAAGGCTCTATGCTATTTCTTTGTCAGTAACTGTTGCACATAGTTCCTGTCTCTGTTGCTGTGTCAGCTTTGGCCCATTCGCCATGTACATTTGGTTTATAGCAGGCAGTGTTCCAGTAGTGCCTTGTAGAAACCTATGATTTCCTCTTTGATCTCTTCAGCTGTAGTGAGTTTGTTGCCCACTTCATTAGTAAGCTCAGTAATCTAGTTGTGCTGGTTTCTTTCTTTCATTACTGCAGTGAAGTATTTGGTATTGGAATCCCCAAGTTGTATCCACTTAGCTCTTGCCTTCTGTTGCAGAACACTCTCCTCAATAAGTGACCATTTTTCTAAGTTCAGGACCAGTTCCTTCTCCCTCAGCTGGAGGTGATCAGTGTATGCTTGGTGCATTTGGGCTTGCACTGTTTCCAGCTCCTGTCGACACTGCTGAATTCTCTGTGAAATTGGCTTGAAATCCTTACTATTCAGGGTCTTCAAAGGGTTCTTCAGTGCTTTGAGTTTACCCCAAATTGCTTTCATTGTATCTGTCTTTCCTTCTTACCAAACTCTTGATACAATCTGATGGAAGTTCTCATGATCGGCCCAGACATTAAAGAATTTGGAGTTCTTCTTTCCCTGCCAGGAAGTTGAGGTCAGTGTCAGCACCATGGGGTTATGGTCTGAGATTAGGGGCACATCATAGTCAGTAACCACCTGGTTCCATTTGATCATCCAGTCATAATTACCAAAGCCTCTATCTAGCCTGCTACATACTCTGTCCACACAAGTTTGTTTGTTTGTCCATGTGTAGTATTCACCCCTCCAAGGCAATTCAGTCAGTCCAGTTTCTTGCAGGCAGTTGCTGAAGTCTAGAGTTTCAGGCAGTCTGATTGGCTTGGAAGATTGTCTGTCTTTGTCACATAGAACTACATTGAAGTCCCCAGCAACAACCCAAGGATCATGTATACCTGCCGCCAGTGCTTGTAAACTGGTCCATAATGATCTTCTTTGTTCCAATCCATTGAAACCATACACCACAGTGAGGAACCCTATGAATTCCCCTGTTCTGCTGGAAACCCTGCTGTGGATCGGCTGGCTTTCCTCCAGAACACTAGTAACTATGAAATTTTTTGGATTCTATAGGATCCATACTCTACCCTTTTCACGTGAGACATAGTTTGTGAGGACACCCCATCCTGGAGCTAGCAGATTAGCAATTCTGCTAGCATGGACTTGTTTAACCTTAGTTTCTACTAATCCAACTAGGTTAATATTGTTTTTCCTAATATATTCCCTAACCTCTTTTTGCTTATACCTTTTATTTACATCCCTTATATTCCATACTAACCACTTCATTGATAAGATGTTGATGTTGTTCCCTCTACCTCCACTGGAGGATCATCTTTACTACCAGAGAGTGCTGCAAATCTGTTACTCACAATGATGGGGGATAAGGGTGGGAAGTTGGAGATGTTGAGTGCAGGGCTCTGTGCTTGTTTCCCTTTGTCACCGCCCTTATCAGCTCTGTGGTTCTGGACTTGTCTGGCTTCATATTCAGTAGGTTCAGTATGCTGTGTTAAAGGTTGCTTTTGTACTGGCCTAGCAGGGCCTTGGTTCTCCATTCCTGCACAACCTTTGGCTTCCACACTTGTGTAGTCTTTTTTGGGATTTGCTTTTGCTGAACTGCACAGTTGTGTCCTATTGTTTGGCATTTCTCACAATAGGAGGGCTTCCATTCATACTCCACATCCTGTAGGAACTTCTTACCAGTTGGGTCCATAGCCCATATCTCCGTAGGCAGTTATTTGGTGACAGTCACCTCTATGAGCATTCTGGCATAAGATATCCGTGTCTGTTTTGTGGTACATTCATCTGCAAAAATTGGTTTTCCCAACCCACTAGCAATTCTGCTAAGGGACCTCATCCCCATCACGACATTGGTAATCTTGGAAACTTTACCCACAGGGGAACTTCAGTTGGGAATTCTTTAGAGAAGTCGAAGTCAGGTGTCCATTGCTTGAGTATCATGGGCCTATTGGCAATTGAGTATGGACCAGCACACATTATCTCTTTGGCATCAGCCACAGACTTGAATTTCACAATGTAGTATCCTTCATCATGGTAGAACAAATCAGGTTCAAGGACTTGGGACCAGTGGTGGCTAATGAATCTTCTCATTGCATTGAAGCCAGGGCCATCACCTAGGATGTACACCACTACGGCACACTTCCATTTGGCTTCCTCCTCCTCCACTTCAGCTTTTTCCAGTTGTACCATAGGTTTACCATCGACTATCATTGGGATGCGGCGTCAAAGGCTCGTTTGAGTGATTCATAAACCCTAGTCGGATGAAAAAGCAAGGGTGGAATGTAATCAAGAGCCATACCATGTGTCGCAAAGCGATTCTTCTGAAAGGGTGTTGACCAGCTCTTCTTAGGTTCTTCTACTGTGCCTTTAATAGGTCCAGCTTGATCCTCTGGCGGTACTGTTCGTTGCATGGTGGTCTCTGTGTCTTGAGTTGCTTCTACTAAACTTGGGGTGGTTGCTGTCCTTTCAACCTCTGATGTCTCCTGCGCTTCCAGAGTCGTTTCTACTGGAGAAACTGGTTGCGTTATCATTGCTTCCGGAGCTTTATCGCCGGCATCCATGGTGCCTAGGGTTTGCATTTGGGGCAAACTCTGCACCTCCTTTGCATTGTTCTTCTCCATAATCAATAGGTTCAGTTTGTCAAAGGTGCCGATTGGGATTTTCCTTGAGCGTCCCCGTCCTCTTGCTCCGCCTTTCGCCATTGCCACAAAGCTCGGCGTACGTTATGCTAACGTGCGCCGAGAGGTTTTAGAGAGATACGGTTTTTATCCAAATACATATCATTTTGTGACAACTTTTTTCAACAATCTGACTCGACAATGACAACTAATAGTTTGAGACTCATTTTCAGTTCTTTTAGTATTACCATACCCTTTATCTTGAATTCTTTAGTATGTTTTTGATAAATTTAGTTTGAACGACCTTTTGATCACGGACCATCTTTATTTATTTATTAAAAACTAGAATTTTAAAGTATGAAACATGATTAATCAAACACCTTCCTTTCCCATAGTATTCATTTTGCGAAGAAATCTCTCTCTCTCTCTCTCTCTCTCTCTCTCTCTCTCTCTATTTATATATATATATATATATATATATATATATATATATTCGGTGCTTTCTTTTTCTTTAGAATTTTTTTGGTTAATACTTAAATGATAAGTCATCTTAATCACTAAGTTTTCAATGAGTTACGCGCCGAATGTTTATCGCTAATGATTAGTATATAGTGGTGCTTTCATCGTGCTCAAATCCCGAGTCCGCATCTGAATCCATCATCGATCCTAGGTTTGGATAAGGGGGACTTCTTTATGGAAATCTTTAGTCTATATGTGATATCAATGCAATGAGTCAAAAAGTAACAAAACATTACGTATTTGATTGTACTTCCCAAATGCAGCTTTTCAAGCATAATATGATTGCATGAACACTCCATCTCATATTAAAAGTAATTTTGCAACTTTAACTATTTCTAACTTTGTAGATTAGAGAAAAAGTAGTTCGGTATACTAAGTTCTCGTTACGTGCGGAATTCGAAAAAATATTGTATCATAAAAATTTATTATACGCAACCTTACTCTAGAGGCTGTTTTTACGGCTTGAACCCATGACCTCCTGGTCATATGACAACAAATTTATCTGTTACGCCAAGGCTCCCCTTCAAACATTGGAGATTAATATGAAAAAATTATAAATATTAAGTTGTGAACTAATTTCTTGAAAAAAGAAATTTATATCTTGAATCTTTCAAATTTAAATCTTAAATTCGCTCGCAGTAATCTTAGAACTATCCTTAACCCTTACCTTTAATTTCACATGCAGGAGAATTTTATATTATCCATGGTCTGCGTTCATAATGTGTTATTTGGCTTTCATAGATTTTCGTAGAAATAACATCAGATGGTCACTCTAAAGGGTTTTTAGTTATGAATTGGTCATTAAGTTTTGAATTTTAATCTTTTAGTTTAATTTTCAAGATAAAATATTCTGAATTGTCCTAAAATTAAAAATTTTACTCTAAAATTTCAGTACAAAATAAATTCTTGCTAATCTTTACTCTCCCGGTCCAAAATAAGTGTCTAGTTAGGTAATGAAGAAAAAATTCAATCTGTTTTTACCCTTATGTATGTAAGAGCAATAAATGCCACTATAATTATGTGCCCAATATTTAATAAGGATAGTTTAGTCATACTAGATAATTTTATATAAAATTTAGTATTTTCTTAATAAACGTGTTAAAAGTAAAAAGACACTTATTTTGAACCGAATGAAGTAAATAATATCTATGAGACGTTGAATTCGATGGTAATCTAGGGCTATAATAGTGATCCGATTGTATTTATGTTTCTTATGTTTAGATAATTATTTACGTTAACTCTGCGGGAGTTACTAATGCTCTATTATTTTTGTTTTTGTGTTTTTGTTTTACTGCTGTTTTTTCTTTTATCCTATGCGCAGAGGGTCGATTGAAAACAACCTCTTTGCCCTTTCGGATAAGGGTAAGACTCGTCTATATATTACCCTCCCCAAACCTTATATAGTGGGAATATATTGAGTAGTTGATGTTGTTGTTGTTGCTGCTCACCCTATTAGGCAAAAGGAGTAGAGAATGGTCCAAATCAAAGCAACTTTAAAGACTGGTGGGGAACAATTAGTTATGTACTGTCTTTTTTCTTTTTTCTTCAATTAATATGTACTGTCTATTTATTGAAAGAATGTGATATCATGATTATATGTACCAAGAAAAACATTTTTTACGAGAAAACTATGCTTTATATTCTCTCAAAATTTTAATAGTCCGTATTTTGATTTACTTAAAAAAAAATCATTTGACCCAAATATATGATATTTAGTAGTCCGAAATATTTATTTTGTATATTTTTTGTATAGTGATCGTTTATTTGTATATTTTTTGTATAGTAACAATGTATTGTATAGTGACAACCTATTTTATATAGTAACGGTCTATTGTGTATATTTTTGGTATAGTAACAGTCTATTTTATATAGTGACAGTCTATTTTGTATATATTTTGTATAGTGACAGCTAATTGTATATAAATTGTATAATGACAGTCTATTAGTATATTTTTGTATAGTAATAGTCTATTTTGTACATATTTTATATAATGACAGTCTATTTAGTATATTCTTTACATAATAACAGTATATTTTTGTACATATTTTAAATAGTGACATATAAATTTAGACTGATTCAATTATTAAGAAAAGCAAATGTGTTATAAAAGATATTTATATTTTCCCCCTTTTAATGAAGACTGTGTAGAATTATTTGCAGTAGCACCAAGAAAAGAAAATAGTGCACCTACTTATAGATTTCAGAAAAAAGAATACTAGAAATTAAAAATTGCAGTAGCACCGGGTCTCCTTTTTTTGTGTGTCTGGGGGGGGGGGGAGGGGGGGAGGGGGGTAAAGTTATACGAAAATAATAAAAGGGTAACATGAAAAGTACATTAAAATGTCAGAAGTAGATACTTTTGTTTTTGTGCCGAGAGGTACCAAGAAGCAGAAGTGTTATTTTTGTGCCTATCTTTAAGTTTTTGGCTAGCGAGAATTGCATAATAAATTTGTGGGCTCTCTCATAAATACAAATAGACGCTTCTAGACTCGTTGCTCACAATATTTGATCTGGAATATGTTCTGCCGAGCCTAATAGTTTTGATCCAAATTTTATATTTATTTTTGAAAATTTATTGAATATGTACAAATTATAAATTTTGAACCCAGTAACTTAGAAGGAATATAATTTCAAACCCATTAACTTCAAATTCTTGCTCATCCTCTGTATTTAACTAAATGCGGAGCGAGAATTCAACCTTATATGTTCAGGAATGCAATCCTTTTAAGTTAGTGAGTTTTAAATTTATAAATTGTACATATTTAATAAATTTTTAAGATAAATACATGATTTGACAACAGCTATTGGGTTTGGCTGAAGCCGTATTCTGCGTTCTGCCTCTGACGTCATATTTGATGAGTGTGAAAGAGTCGAATTCAGAATTTAAGCTTTATGAATTTAATTTTTAAAAATTTTAACATTAAATTAATTGTATTTTTAAAAAGCAAGTACTTAAGAACAAATCCGGTATCACAACAGTTAAAAAATTCACTAAATAAATTTTGGCTCCGCCTTGTGATAACACTACTCCCTCGTCTGAAATATGACAAAACAACAGTGTGAAAGCTTGCAGCCAAGGTCGAATGCTTCCTCACCAAGTTAGAATATTATAGAAATCCAAGTTTGTCTACACTCAAGAAACTTCATGCTAAAAGAAAGAAGCAAATAAGATTCAACATTTCACACGCTACTACTTTAACTTTTTACAATATTCCAGAAAACAATCTTAATCATTTGGAACTAAAAACAAACTCTTTTTATAACACAAATTTTCATTGTTTATATATGGTTGATTTTTACCATAAGAGGTTCCTAAGTTACGAGTTACTACGAAATTGCACCCTTTTAGGGCTCCTTTGACATGAGTGATAAAGGATAATTAATTTTAAAATTAAATTTGAGATATATTTATCTCATATTTAGTTGAAATAAAATTGTATTATAACTAATTTCGAAATTAGTTATTTTAGGATTGTAGTATTATCTCTAACACTTTGAAAGGGTAAAATAATTAATCCGGAATAACTAATTTCGGAATAATTAATCATGGGATAGCTTGTTTGCCGACCAATCATCCCCTTATAGTCGAAGCCATAATTTTGAGTGCTTATGCGCACTGCATTATAGAAAAAAAAAGCTTATTAGGTTATAAATAAATTATTATTTTTAATGTAACTATAAAATTAAAATTAAAATTACTTGATTTTATCGAACCTATAAGTTAAAAGCTAGATCCTCCCTTGACTATGCAGAAATCTCCACAACAAAAGCTTCAAGACTATTGTTCATAAAGTCACGCGCCTATAAAATTTTAAGCGATTCGAAATCCGTTACCTGAATTCATAAAGATGACATGGCTATTAGTATATGAAAAACTGAAATCGCCGCAAATTCCTATTTTATACTCCTTAAATGCCAAAAACAATGAACAATCACGACGAAACAATGATTATTGTTCATTGGGTCGATTCTAATGGGCACATAAAGTTTTAGGCAATTCGGAGCCCGTCGCCCGAATTCATGAAGATGGCGTGGACATTAGCACTTGAAAAATAGGAAATCGTCCAGAATTCTTGTTTTATGGCCCAAAAATGACAAAAATAAGGAACAATTATGGTGAAACGATGACTATTGTTCATTAGGTAGTTTTTGATGGGTTCAAAAGATTATAGACGATACAGAGCCCATCGATAAAAATTCATGAAAATGACATGGACATTAGCGAATGATAAATTGAGAATCGTGTTGAGTTCCTGTTTTATGGCGCTAAAATACTAAAAAAAATGAGGAAGGGTCTCGACGAAATAGTAACTACTATTCATTAGGTCATTTCTAACAGACCCATAAATTTTTAGGCAATTCGGAGCTGTCCCCCGAATTCATGAAGATAGTGTGAGCATTAGCACACAAAAAATTAAAAGTTATCTTGAATTCCTGGTTTATGTACCCAAACGACAAAAAAATAAGAAACGGTTATGGCGAAGCGATAACTATTATTTATTAGGTCGTTTATGATGTGTCCATAAATTTTGGATGGTACGGAGCCCGCCGTCCGAGTTCATAAAGATGGTGTGAACATTAGCAAATGAAAAATTGAGAATCGTATTGAATTCCTGTTTTTATGATGCCAAAAAACGAGGAATAGTCATGGCGAATCATTAACTCGTTTCTGATGGGCCTGCAAAGTTTTAGGCGATTCTGAGCCCGTCGCCGTGATTCATGAAGATAGCATGAATATTAGCATACAAAAATTAGAAATTATATTGAATTCCTGTTTTATGACCCTAAAATGCAAAAAAATGTGGAACAGTTACGACGAAGCGATAACTATTGTTCATGTCATTTCTAATTGATCCACAAAATTTTAGGAGATTCAAAGCCTGTCTGTCACGACCCGAATTTTCAACCTTCGGGGATCGTGATGGCGCATATTATTGAGAGCTAGGCAATCCAACCTCTAACTATCTTTTCATTCACCAATTACTCTTTCACAATTAACAATAATCACATGAAACATCGAAATTTAAATAATAAAGCGGAAGACTTAATATTAAAGGGAACTGAATAAAACTGCAGAAGTTCAACATAATCCTCTACCCAAAACCTGGTGTCACATAACTCACGGGCTCCTAATATTTACTAAATACAATGTCTGAAAGAAACTATAAAATATTTGTCTCGGATACAAGAGATAACAAACTAAAAAGCAAGATCAAGGAGATGCCGGGCCCGCGGACGCCTGCAGGGCTACCTCGGTATCTCACGGGATTGAAGGCTCGCCCCCAGACTACTGCTGCGCTCCGAATGCTGCTCCGGTGTGTGTACATAAGTGCTGAGTATACCATCAGCACAACCGACCCCATGTGCTGGTAAGTGTCTGGCCTAACCCCTGCGAGGTAGTGACGAGGCTAAGACCAGACTCCAGATAAACCTGTGCAATTATATAATATTTGGCGAAAAATACAGATAATAAACCATTAAAGCTGGGGAAGGGAACATGCTTCGGGGTAACAGTTACAACAGCATACAAAGAATAATATGGAAACTACAACTTAACATCTAATACGGAAAACGAGAAATAAAGGTAACTTTCACTTTTAATACTCATCTTGTTGCAGGCGTGCAACCCGTCCCCATTTCTCATATCTCGTGGTAGGCATGCCACCCGCTCCCATTTCATCCTTAACTTGTGGTAGGCGTACCACCCATATTCATTTCAATAGATAAATACATACGACAAAAAAAGTACAGAAAATAACCAGTCAAAGAGGGAGGGAACATGCTGTGGGGGAAGTAATAACTCAGAAATAGAAACAACAAATAAGGAATGTAAGCGAACAAATAGAATATCAACAAGAGAAATAAATTATCAGTAAATCCGGAGTAACGGTCTAAGGGCAACTTAGAAGTAACAGTGAACAAAATAAGCAATATCCCAAATAAACACATTGGTATCAATAATTGTTGCGGCGCAAACCGATCCCAATATATCACAATATTATTGCTGATCTATATCATTTAGCATTATTTTGGCATGCAAACTAATCTACAAATACCATTTTTGTAGCGTGCACCCCAATCCATATTATTTAGTATTGTTGCAGCATGCAACGCGATCCACAAATATCATACAGTGCATGATATATCCTTCGTGCTTTATCACTTTTCCTCATCTAAACCACAATCAAAAATGAGAGGCAAGAAAGTAAACAAATAATAATAGAAATCCCGGCAAGGGTACGCAATTAAACAGTATCCTGGAAAGGGAACAATATCAATACATTTTCAAGTCTCGGCAAGGGAGAAAATCAACAAAACAACAGAACGTCCCGGCAAGGGAATAAACCAACAACTCTTTATCTTTCTGTCCCTTTCATCTCATAGTTCACATTATCACTTGAGCCAATGCTCTAAAGAGTACAACAATTCATAAACTTTCTCAATTCATCAAATAATTTGATCCAATTCTCTTCAACGTTCAAAGTTATAATCTTTTTTCACAAATGTTTCACAACAACTGGAAATCATCTCTAAGGCATGAAATATATAACATGAATCAGGATATTCATAATTTATAGACTCACGGTCATGCTAGAATACCAACTTATAGATACTCGTCACCATGCCTATGCGTCGTACTCCATATTAAACAAGTATCAAATAGGACTCTACCCATAATTCCTCAATCTAGAGTTAGACCGGACACTTACCTCGACGCCTTGAGTTCAACTCAAGCCTCAACTATAGCTTTACCCCTCTATTCCGCCATAAAACCGCTCGAATCCAGTCACAAATCACTTAAATACATTAACAAGTGCTAAATGAATCAATTTGAATGCATAAAAATGAATTTTTCCCAAAGTTTTGCCCAAAAAGTCTAAAAACGCCCCGGGCCCACATGATTAAAACCGGAGGTTCGAATCAAACCCGACTACCATTTTTATACGAACTCAAATATATAATTTATTTTAAAATCGGACCTCAAATTGAGATTCAAATCCCCAATTTTAGAAAAACCTACGTTCTACCCAAAACACTCATTTTCCCCCACAAAAATCTTTGGTTGTAAGTTGAAATCATGTCAAAAGATGATAAAAATTGAAGAAAGTTGGTTAAAAATGACTTACAATTCATTTGGAGAAGAAAGGATTCTTGAAAAATCGCCTAAATGTGTTTGGGTTTGAGAAAATATGAAAAATGACTGCTGCCCGAGTTGATCCTGCGATTTTTATTTTATTTTTTATTTTTGGAGAAACAGCGTGGAGCACCAGTGCACCACAATCTGTTATGACAATAGAATTTCTGCAACTTTTCACAAGTCTAAAACCATTCCGATACACTCCTTAGACCTCGGGGATCCTAATCAAACACATGTACTAACTCAACAACATCATACGAACTTATCCGTGCGATCAAATCGCCTAAATAACCTCAAAAATAATTAATCAAACCTCAAAATCAAGAATTTTTCTCATACTTCATGAAACATCAACTTTAGCAATGTAGTTCCGAATCACGTCACACGACATCCGTTTTTCACCAAATTTTACAAATTTATCTTAAATCATATATAAGACCTGTACCGGGTGGCAAAACCAAAATATGGGCACAATACCACCATGTTCTAATCCAATTTCATTTCAAATTTCCTTAAACATTTCAGAATACAATTTTACAAAGAAATTCATTTCTCGGGCTTGGGACCTCGGAATTGATTCCGGGCATGCGCCCAAGTCTCATATTTTCTTACGAACCCCTTGATACCGTCACAAGTCCTGGTCCGTTTACCTAAAATGTTGACCGAAGTCAAATTACTCATTTTATTACAAAATTTCATCATTTTTCATAGAATTTCATATTTAAGCTTTCCGGCTACTTGCCCGGACTGTGCATTAAAATCGAGGTGACTCTAAATAAGGTTTTCAAGGCCTCAGAAGCATAGAATTCAATTAGTAATAGGTGATGACCTTTGGGTCGTCACATTCTCCACCTCTAAAATAACCGTTCGTCCTCGAACAGACATAAGAAGGAAGTATCTGAGTCGGGGAGAAGATGCAGATAACGGCTCTGCATATCTGACTCGGACTCCCAGGTCGATGCCTCAAGAGGCTGACCTCTCCACTGAACACGCATAGAAGGAAAACTCTTCGACCTCAACTGTCGAACCTGTCGGTCTAGAATAGCCACCGACTCCTCCTCATAAGACAGATTCTTGTCCAACTGGACAGTGCTGAAATCTAACATGTGGGATGGATCGCCGTGATACTTCCGAAGCATGGACACGTGAAACACTGGATGCACGATTGGTAAGCTAGGCGGCAATGCAAGTCTATAAGCCACCTCTCCCATTTGATCGTGAATCTCAAATGGACCAATGAATCTAGGTCTAAGCTTGCCCTTCTTCTCGAATCTAATCACGCCCTTCATAGGCAACACCCAGAGCAATACCCGCTCTCCAACCATGAAAGTTACATCCATAATCTTGCAGTCTGCATAACTCTTCTACCTGGACTGAGCTGTATGAAGCCTATCCTGAATAATCCGGACCTTATCCAACGCCTCCTGCACCAGATCCGAACCCTATAGCCGAGCCTCTCCCGGCTCAAACCATCCAATTGGAGACCGACATCGCCTACCATACAACGCTTCATAAGGAGCCATCTGAATGCTGGATTGGCAGATGTTGTTGTAGGCAAACTCTGCTAGGGAAAAAACTGGTCCCACGAGCCTCCAAAATCAATGACACATGCTCGGAGCATATCCTTTAGAATCTGAGTAGTCCACTCGGACTGACCGTCCGTCTGGGGATGAAATGTTATGCTCAACTCCACCTGAGTGCCCAACTATCGCAGAACCGCTCTCCAGAATGCGATGTTAACTGTGTATCCCAGTCCAAAATGATAGATACCGGTACCCCATGGAGGCGAATAATCTCGAATGTCGATATCAGCTAACCTCTTGGATGAATATGTGGGTGAAATTGGAGAAAAATGCACTGATTTGGTCAGCCTATCAACAATGAACCAAACTGCATCGAACTTCTTCCGGTTCAAGGAAGTCCAGTAACGAAATCCATGGTAACCCTCTCCCACTTCCACTCCGGAAACTCAATCCTCTGGAACAATCCACCAGGCATCTGGTGCTCATACTTAACCTGTTAATAGTTCAAACATCGAGCCATATATGCAACAGTATCTTTCTTCATTCTACGCCACCAATATTGCTGCCTCAGATCTTGATATATCTTCGCGGCGCCCGAGTGAATAGAACACCGGGAACTATGGACCTTTGCTAAGATCAATTCTCAAATCCACTCAACATTGGGCACACAAAATTGCCCCTGCAATACAAAAATATCATCTTCATCTAAGGCCGCCCGCTTGGAACCTCCGCACTGCAATGTCTCTAAGGACACACAATCGGGGATCATCAAACTTCCAATCACGGATAAGCTCCAATAATGAAGAACCAACGACCGTGCAAGATAAAACCTGACTAGGCTTAGAAATATCCAACCTCACGAATCGATTAGCCTAGGCCCGAACATCCAAAGCAAGCGGTTTCTGACTGACCGGAGTATAAGCAAGACTACCCATGCTGCATGACTCCTGCTCAAAGCATCGGCCACCATATTGGCCTCCACAGGGTGACACAAGATAGAAACATCATAATCCTTTAACAATTCCAACCACATTCTCTTCCTCAAATTCAACTCCTTTTGCTCGAACAAATACTGAGACTCTTGTGATCTATGTAGAATACACATATCACGCCGTACAGATAATTCCCCAAATCTATAATGCATGAACAATGGCTGCCAAAATCATGAACCAGATACTTCTTCTCGTGAATCTTCAAATACCTCAAAGCATAAGCAATGACTCTTCCATCCCGCATCAATACTGCACCAAGCCGAATACGAGAAACATCACAATAGACTGAATAAATTCCTGAACCTGTGGGCAAAACCAATACCGGTGCCATAGTCACAGCTGTCTTGAGCTTCTGAAAGCTCGTGTCACACTCGTCTGACCATCTGAACTGGCACCCTTCTGGGTCAACCTGGTCATCGGGGCTGCAATAGACGAGAACCCCTCCACGAACCGAAGGTAGTAGCCTGCCAACCCTAAGAAACTCCGAATCTCTGTAGCTGATGCTGTCGAGGCCAGTTCTTGACTGAGGCCAGTTCTTGACTGCCTCAATCTTCTCCATATCAACCTGAAAACCCTATGTTGATACAACATGACCTAGGAATGCAATCGAACTCAACAAGAACTCACACTTCAAGAACTTAGCATATAACTAAATATCCTTCAGAGTCTGAAGAACCACTCTGAGGTGCTGCTCGTGCTCCTCCTGGCTGCGGGAGTATATAAGAATATCATCAATAAAGACTATCACGAACAAGTCCAAATAAGGTCTGAACTCTCGATTTATCAAATCTATAAAAGTTGATGGGGCATCGGATGTGAAAAATTATCTTAGGGGCATAGGATGCCCTAATCCTCAACTGAATGGTAGCCATATCTCAACTCTATCTTTCAAAATACCTAAGCACCCAGAAACTGATTGAACAAATCATAAATCCTCGGCAGTGGATACTTATTCTTTATTGTAACTTTGCTCAATTAACGTAATCAATGTACATCCTCATTGAACCATCCTTTTTCTTCACAAACAACACCGGCACCCCAAAGCAAAACGTTGGGTCTAGTGAATCCCTTCTCAAGCAAATCATGCAATCGATCCTTTAACTCTTTAAACTCTGGCAGGGTCATGTGATACGGGGGGGGGGGGGGGGGGGATAGAAATAGGCTGGGTGCCCAGAGCCAGATCAATGTAAAAGTCGATATCCCTATCGGGCGGCATACCCAATAGGTATGAAGGGAAAAACTTAAGGAACTCTCAAACAATGGGAAATGAATCAATAGAGGAGACCTCAACGGTGGAATTACGGACATAATCCAAATAGGATAAACACCCCTTCTCGACCAAACACCCCTTCTCGACCATATGAGATAAGTGTGAGTGGAATGACTAGGAGTCCCTCTCCACTCTAAACGGGGCAAATGTGTTACGACTAAGATCACGATCTTGGCATGGAAATCCCAAATAGCATGACACGGGGAAAACCAATCCATCGCTAATGTGACATCGAAGTCGACCATGTCTAAAAGCAACAAATCAACACGGGTCTAAAGACCCCCAATCACTACAACACAAGAACAATGAACTCAGTCGACCATAATAGAATCACCCACCGGTGTAGACACATAAACATGAATACTCAATGCATCACTAGGCATGACCAGGTACAGTGCAAAATAAGATGACACATACGAATACGTAGATCCTGGGTCAAATAACATTAAAACATCTCTATTGCAAATAAGAACCGTACCTGCACCTCTACCTCTAATACCTGTACCTCCACCTCTAATACCTTTACCTCCACCTCCAACTAATTGAGAGGGATGGTAGAGTCCCTCCACGAACCTCCTCACTCTCTCTCACAGTGGGAAACGTGATAAGAGAATGACGAGCCAAGTCGATGAATCTGGTCTCATAATGAGTAACAACCACAGGAGCTGGAGACATTCGAACTGCTTCCGATAGGCCTCTCTCTGAGTGATAGGGAGAACTTCTCCAGAAATAGCTGTGTGAACTGTTACCAAGTCGAAGATGGTGACCTAGATGGTATATCCAATAAATAATCTTTCCAATAGGTCTCGACAAATCCACGCAAATAAAAAATAGCAAAATCTACCTCATTGTTCTCCACGATCCCTACGTTTATGAGAACCTCATGATAGATGTTTAGATTATTCCTGGGGACCCTCAATAGATCCGCTGGATGTAATAGTGAAGAGTTTGGTGAATCTATCCAATCTCCACAAAGCCTATCTGTCACTGGTCTGTGCTGCTGTTCGGATGAAGAAGCGGTATATGACCTCGCCATTCGTGAAAGGATATGAATAGACATTTTAATTTAGCATTGAGAGAACAAAATCGCATGACAAGAAAAAATATAAGTGAAACTTTTCCTAACTCTGTAGCCTCTGGGAGATAAATACATACGTTTCTGTACCGATCCCTCAGACTCTACTAAGTTTGTCCATGAGTTGTGAGACCTATGCAACCTAGTGCTTTGATACCATCCATATTTCCCAACCTTCAGGGATCGTGATGACGCCTACTATTGAGAGCTAGGCAAGCCAACATCTAACTACCTTTTCATTAACCAATTACTCTTTCACGGTTAACAATAATCACATGAAACATCGAAATTTAAATAATAAAGCGGAAGACTAAATATTAAATAGAACTGAATAAAACTGCGGAAGTTCAACATAATCCTCTACCCAAAATCTAGTGTCATATAACTCACAGACACCTAAGAATTACTAAATACAATGTCTAAAAGAAACTATAAAATGTTTGTCTCGGATACAAGAGATAACAAACTGAAAAGCAAGATCAAGGAGATACCAGGTTCGCAGATACCTGCAGGGCTACCTCGGTATCTCACGAGACAGAAGGCTCATTCCCAGACTACTGCTGCGCTCCGAATGTTGCTCTGGTATCTGCACATAAGTGTAGAGTGTAACATCAACACAATCGACCCCACCCCATATGTTGGTAAGTTTCTGGCCTAACCCCAGCGAGGTAGTGACGAGGCTAGGACCAGACTCCAGATAAACCTGTGCAATTATATAATATTTGGCGAAATATAACAAATAATAAACCAATAAAGCTGGGAAAAGGAACATGCTTCGGGGTAACAGTTAAAGTAGAATACCAAGAATAATATGGAAACTACAACTTAACATCTAATACGGATAACGAGAAATAAAGGTAACTTTCACTTTTCAATACTCATCTTGTTGCATACATGCAACCCGTCCCCATATTTCATATCTCGTGATAGGCATACCACTCGCTCCCATTTTATCCTTAACTAATGGTAGGCGTACCTCCCGTTCCCATTTCAATGCATAAATATATACGACAAAATAGAAGTACAAAAAATAACCAGTCAAAGAGGAAGGGGAACATGCTGTGGGGAAAGTAACAACTCAGAAATAGAAACACCAAATAGGGAATATAAATGGACAACTAGAATATCAACAAGAGAAATAAATTATCAGTAAATCCAAAGTAACTGTCTAAGGGCATCTTAGAATGCATAGCGAACAAAAGAACCATTATCCAAAATAAACACACTAGTATCAATAATTGTTGCGGCGCGAAACCTGATCCCAAAATATCACAACGCTGTTATGGCGCGCAGCCCGATCCATATCATTTAGCATTGTTGCAGCATGAAACCTGATCCACAAATACCATTTGTTCGGCGTGCAACCCGATCCACAGTTATCATTGTTGCGGTGCGCAATCTGATCCACAAATATCATTGTTGCGGCGTGCAACCTGATCCATATCATTTAGTATTATTGCAGCGTGCAACCCGATCCACAAATATCATACAGTGCACGGTATCACCCTTCGTGCTTTATCACTCTTCCTCACCCAAACCACAATCACAAATGAGAGGCAAGAAAGTAAACAAATAATGACAGAAATCCCGGCAAGGGTATGCAATTAAACAGTTAAATCCTGGAAAGGGAACAATATCAATACATTTTCAAGTCTCGGCAAGGGAGAAAATCAACAAAACAACAGAACGTCCCGGCAAGGGAATAAACCAACAACTCTTTATCATTCTGTCTCTTTCATCTCATAGTTCACATTATCACTTGAGCCAATGCTCCAAAGAGTACAACAATTCATAAACTTTCTCAATTCATCAAATAATTTGATCCAATTCTCTTCTACGTTCAAAGTTATAATCTTTTTCACAAATGTTTCACAACAACTGGAAATCATCTCTAAGGCATGAATTATATAACATGAATCAGGATATTCATAATTTATAGACTCACGGTCATGCTAGAATACCAACTTATAGATACTCGTCACCATGCCTATGCGTCGTACTCCATATTAAATAAGTATCAAATAGGACTCTACTCATAATTCCTCAATCTAGAGTTAGACCGGACACTTACCTCGACGCCTTGAGTTCAACTCAAGCCTCAACTATAGCTTTACCCTCGATTCCGTCATAAAACCGCTCGAATCCAGTCATAACTTACTTAAATACATCAACAAATACTAAGTGAATCAATTTGAATGCATAAAACTAAATTTCTAAAGTTTTGCCTAAAACTCGACTACCCATTCCCCACGAACCCAAATATATAATTTATTTTAAAATCAGACCTCAAATTGAGATCAAAATCCTCAATTTTAGAAAAATCTAGGTTCTACCCAAAACACCCATTTTACCCATGAAAAGTTTTGATTTGAAGTTGAAATCATGTTAAAAGATGATAAGAATCGAAGAAAGTTGGTTAAAAATGACTTACAATTAATTTGGAGAAGAAAGAATTCTTGAAAAATCGCCTAAGTGTGTTTGGTTGAGAAAATATGAAAAAAATGGCTGCTGCCCGAGTTGATTATGTGATTTTTATTTTTTTTAAAATAGCGTGGAGCACTAGTGCACCACAATCTGTTATGACAGCAGAATTTCTGTAACTTTTCACAAGTCTAAAACCATTCTCATACACTCCCTAACCCTCGATACTCCTAATCAAACGTATGTGCTAACTCAAATATATCATACTGACTTATCCGTACGATCAAATCGCCTAAATAACCTCAAAAACAATTAATCAAATCTCAAAATCAAGATTTTTTCTCAAACTTCATAAAACATCAACTTTAGCATTTTAGGTCTGAATCAGGTCGAACAACATCCATTTTTCACCAATTTTACAAAAATGTCTTAAATCATATAAAAGACCTGTACCGGGCACCAGAACTAAAATACGGGCCCGATACCACCATGTTCTAATCAAATTTCATTTCAAGTTTCCTTAGATATTTTCAAAAAACAATTCTACAAAAAAATAATTTCTCGGGCTTGGGACCTCGAAATTCGATTCCGTTCATGCGTCAAAGTCCCATATTTTCCTATGGACCCTCCGACACCGTCAAATCACGGGTCCGGGTCTGTTTATCCTAAATATTGACCGAAGTCAAATTTACTCATTTTATAGCCAAATTTCATCATTTTTATAGAATTTCATATTTAAGCTTTTGGGCTACCTGTCTGGACTGCGTACACAAATCGAGACAACTCTAAATGAGGGTTTTAAACCTCGGAAGCATAGAATTTTATTAGAAATAGGTGATGACCCTTTGGATCGTACACTATCACGTGAATTCATAAAGATGACATGGACATATTAGCAAACGAAAAGTTGAAAATCTTCTGGAATTCTTTTTTTATGGCACTAAAACACAAAAAAATGAGAAATGGTCATGACAAAGCAATGAATATTGTTCATTAGATCATTTCTGGCGGGCCCACAAAACTTGATACGATATGAAGCCCATCTACCGAATTCATGAAGATTAAGGGCACATTAGCACACGATAATTTTAAAAACATCCTGAATTCCTTTTTTATGTTCATAAAAAATAAAAAATAAGGAACGATCATGAAAAAATACTAACTATTATTTATTAGATCATTTCTAATTGGCCCACAAAATTTTAGGCAATTCAGAGACTCTCTCCCAAATTAACTAAAATAATGGACATTAATACTAGAAAAATTAAAAATCGTCAACCTACAATATCAAAAAAGAGGAACAATTATGACAAAGCTTTATTTATTAGGTTCTTTTTGATGGGCCCATAATATTTTTAGCGATTCGGAGTCCGTCACCTGAATTCATGATGATGGCATGTACATTATCGTACGAAAAATTAAAAATCGCAATGAATTCCTACAATATAGGCGTAAAATGCCAAAAAATGAGGAACGATCGCGACGAAGTAATGGCTATTGTTCACTTTGCCGTTTCTGATGGGTCCGTGAAGTATTAGGCCATTGGAGCCTACTTCCCGAATTCATGAAAATGACATGGACATTAGCACACAAAAAATTAAAAGTCGTCCCGAATTCTTATTTTATGGACCTAAAATAATAAAAAATAGGGAACAAACATGGAGAAATAATGATTATTGTTCACTAAGTTATTTTGATGGCCTACAAAATTTTACACGAGTCGAAGTCATGAAATTTATTTTTATGGCCCTAAAATGCCGAAAAAAGAATGGTCATGGTTGAGCAATGACAATTTTTTATTAGGTCTTTTCTGATGGGTCCACAAAATTTTAAGCGATTCGAGGCCGATCGCCCATATTCATGAATATGACGTGGACATTTGCACACAAAAAATTAAAAATCGTGTTGAATTTCCTAAAAAGCTTAAAAACTAGAATAGTCATGGCGATGCAATGACTCTTATTCATTAGGTCGTTTTTTAATGTCCATTATTTTAGGCACTTTAGGATCGTTTGCCCGAATCATGAAGATGGCATAAACATTAGCACATTGATCATCATTCATTAGGTCAATTCTGATTGACCCACAAAATTTTAGGCAAATCAGAGCCTGTCGCCTAAATTCATTAAGATGGCATGGATATTGGCACACAGAAAATTAAAAATCATCATGAAATCTATTTTTTGGGCCTTAAAATGTCAAAAAAGAAACAATTATAGAGAAGCAATGATTATTATTCATTAGGTCTCTTCTAATAGGCCCACAAAATTTTAGGCGATTTGAGGCCGGTCACTCGAATTCCTGATGTTGGCATGAATATTAGCACACGAAACATTAAAACGTAAAAAAATCATGACAATACAATGACTATGATTTATTCGGACGTTTATGATGGGTCCACTAAATTTTACATGATTCGGGGTTGATCGCCCGAATTTATGAAGGTGGACGCACATTAGCACATGAAAAATTAGAAATTGTCCTGAATTCATGTTATGGTGAAAAAAATGAATAACGATCACTGCAAGGCAATAACTATCAGTATGTTGTTTCTGATGGGCAAAGAAATTTAGGTGATTCCGGGCCAGTCATCCGAATTCATGAAGATGACATGGACGTTAGGACACAAAAAATTTAAAATCATGTTGACTTCCTATTTTAACCCTAATACAACAAGAAACGAGAAATGATTATGACTATCCAATGCCTATTGTTTATTAGGTCATTTCTGATGGAACCAAAAAATATAAGGTGATTCAAGGCCGGTCGTCGGAATTCATGAAGATGACTGAAGCACATGAAAAATAGAAAATCACGCTGAATTACTGTTTTATTTCCCTAAAACGATAAAAATGAGGAATGGTCATAGAGAGGTGATATCTATGGTTCATTAGGTTGTTTATGATGGGCCCGCAAAATTGTAGGTGATTCAAGACTAGTCTCTCGAATTCATGAAGAAGGCGTGGGCATTATTAGCGCATGAAAACTCAAAATTCGTGCTGAATTCCTCTTTTATGAACCTAATTTGTGCTGAATTTCTATTTCAATGACTATAATATCTTGTGTTGTTTCTGATGGGCTCATAAAATTTGAGGCAATTCGAGATCAGTCGCCTGAATTCATGAAGATAATATGGACTAATGCACATGAAAAATTAAAAATCGTGCTGAATTCATGTTCTATAGCCATAAAATGCTAAAAAGTGAGTAAAGGTCACGGAGAGGTAATTAATATAGTTCATTAGGTCATTTATGATACACTCACAATATTTTAGGCAATTCGCGGTTGGTCGCCTGAATTGATGAAGATGGCGTAAATATTAGCACACGAAAAATCAAAATTCGTGCTAAATTCTAGTTTTATAATCTAAAATTTCAAAAAAAGAGGAATGACCATAGCGGAGCAATATGATAGTTCATTAGGTCATTTTTGATGGGCTGACAAAATTATAGACAATTCGGGACTAGTCGCCTAAATTCTTAAAGTTGGTTTGGACATGTCACACAAAAAGTCAGAAATCGTGCTGAATTTCTATTTTAATGATTCTAAAATACCAAATATAAGGAACGTTCACGGCAAAATATTGACTATCGTTCATTAGGTTGTTTCTAAGTGGACGATAAAATTTTAGGCGATTCGAAGCCTATTGTCCGAATTCAGGAAGATGGCATGGACATTAACACACGATAAATTGAAAATCATCCTAAATCCCTATTTTATGACCCTTGCCAAAAAAATAAGGAACAATCCTAGAGAAGCAATGGCTATTGTTCATTAGGTCATCTGTAATGAGCCTATAAAATTTTAGGTAATTCATAGATCGTAGCCCGAATTCATGAAGACGTCGTGCACTTTGGCAAACGAAAATTAAAAATCCTCTTGAATTTTTGTTTTACGGCCATAAAATTCCAAAAAATGAGGAACAATCATGGCGAAGTAATAATTATTATTCATTGTATCATTTGTAATGAGCCCAATTTTTATAGGGAATTCACAGGCAATCGTTGAATTCATGGTAATGGCACGGCCATTAACACATGAAAAATTAGAAATCATACGAAAATTCTATTTTATGGCTCTAAAATACCAAAAAATAAGGAACAGTTATGGCAAAATATGATTATCATTCATTAGGTCGATTCTAATGGGACCATAAAATTTTAGGCAATTCAGAGCCCGACGCCCAAATTCATTAAGATGCTGTTGACATTAGCACAAAAATATTTGAAATCGTCATGAAATCTGCCTTTATGACCTTAAAATATCAAAAATGGAACGGTCATGATGAAGCAGTGAATATTATTCATTAGGTCATTTCTGATGGGCCCATACAATTTTAGGTGACTCGGGGTCTGTTGCCTGAATTCATTAAGTTGGGGTGGACATTCACATACGAAAAAATAGAAATCATCATGAATTTATGTTTTTGGCCCTTAAACGCCAAAAAATGAGTAACGGTTGAATATTCATTAGGTCATTTTTTATGGGTCAACAAAATTATAAGCAATTCAGAGCCAATCGCCCGAATTCATAAAGATGTTAATAGACATTTGCACATGAAATATTTGAAATTTCCATGTATTTCTATTTTATAGCCCTAAAATACCAAAAAAATAAGGAGGCAATGGCCAAGCAATGACTATTATTCATTAGGTTGTTTATGGTGGACCCACAAGCTTTTAGGCTAATCGAAGCACATTACTCGAATACATGATGATGGTGTAGATATTACACATGTAAGATTGGAAATCAACGTGAATTCGCTTTTGGCACTAAAACGCCAATAAATAAGGAGCAGTCATGGCGAAGCGATAACTATTATTTATTAGGTTATTTCTGATGGGCCCATAAATTTTTAGGTAAATTCAAGTCTATCGCCTGAATTCATAAAAATAGCATGGACATTAGTAGCAGACGAAAAATTAAAAATCGTGTTTAATTCTCATTTTATGACCCTAAATGCCAAAAATGGAAACAATGGCTCATTAGGTCATCTTCAATAGGCCTTAAAATTTTAGGCAATCACCCAAATTCGTGAAGACGGTGTGAACTAATATTCTAAATTCCTATTTATTGCCCTAAAATGCTTAAATGAATAACAGTCATGGCGAAGCAATGCCATTGTTCATTAGGCCATTTTTGACGGGCCAATAAATTTTAGGCAATTCGGAGGCCCTCCTCTATTCATGAGGATGGCATGGATATTAGTACATAAAAAATTTAAAATCATTTTTGTCACGACTCAAAATTAAACCAGTCGTGATGGTGCCTAACACACTTTCTAAACTAGCCGAACATAAAAATAAAGAATCAAAATAGTGAAATTTACAGAAATAACATAAATCTGAATCCTCAAATAATATAATTGTGCCAATGCACGATAACTCCCGCGGAACTAGTAAATACAGAGTCATGAGCTCTAATACGGAGATACAAGTCTGAAATGAGAAATATCATATTTTCTGAAATAAGGATAACGGTACATAAGAAAAGAGATGCCAACACTGTGCTCAAGATACAATTCTACCTCGTCTCTCATCTATCAACTCTGTTACTAGCCTCAACTACTGATGACTGGTTCTGACACTTGCATCTGCACAATTAAGTCAGAGTGTAATATGAGTACAATCGATCCAATGTACTCAACAAGTATCTTAACTAACTTCGATAAGGTAAAAGAATCAATAATTATAAATGATAATTTCTATAGCTTGTACAATTTCATCAATATAACAAGTACATAACAATATTGTGATCAATTCATAAAACACAAAAAGAACTATCTGTGTGTGCACAATTATTCAAGATCCCTACTTAGTCAATGATACAACATATAAAGATGATATGCAAATAAATCAGGTAATTAATCACGGAATTTGCAATTAAAGATGAAATGCAAAATCCAAAATGAACACTAGCCATATTTCCTCCGTATTTCCATATCCGCTTCCACACGCTGCACGGATAACTCACAGGCCAATGATATTAATTGCACGCATAACTCACGTGCTGCATAGATAACTCACGTGCCAATAATATTAGTCACACGGACAAATCACATGTTGCACGAGCAACCCATGTGCTAATAATATCAATATCTAGATCCGCACGGATAACTCAGATGCTGCATGGAAAACTCACGTACCAATAATCACAATCCGCCGGTATGGTCACATTTCCACTATCACAATTCGTCCGGCGTGGTCACATTTATCTAGTCCAAATAATATCACACATAAGAAAATATACAAGAATATATTTGTTTAATGAATGAATATCAGTTTTATGCTCTTAGATTGGTATCATGACATGCTAAAGTGTAGGCATGTGTAAAGTGTGTTAACATAGCTCAAATAGGTCCCATAGCTCAAACATGGATCAAATAGATCACAACAAGGTTCCAAATACAAGAAACATCACAAATTAAAGCTTAATAGTCAAAACAAGGCATATCATAGCATAAGCATTACCACGAGCATGAAAAATTACCCCACCCAGTGCTCCCACACGGGTTCAAACCCGACATATATGCGCAATCAAAGCATGTAGCTACCACAAATTACTTTGGAAACTAGTACTCAACCAAGTTTAGGTAAGATACATACATCAAGCAAGCCAAATCAGTACTCTGAAAAGCCTTTCCTTGTAAATCAACCTCCCGACGATCCGAATCTAATCAAAATAACTTAATATCATCAAACAATGCTAGAGAAATCAATCACGATAGGTAAAGCTATAATATTTACACAATTTCCCAAAAGACAACTCCGGGCATGCCCGGTCAAAACTCGGGTCCAAGGATAGATCCCTGACTATCCATAACCCCATGAGTTCATATATGTGATTTGTTTTCAAATCCGAGTCCAATTCGACTCTTAAATCTCAAATTTTTATTTTTCAAAACTTAGACAAAAAGTTCCCAAAATTTCTCTTTGATTCTAATAAATTTGATATTAAATGTCATATATAATCATACAATATAATTAGAAACTGATCAAAATCAATTACTCTATGATTGTACGTAAAAATTCCTCTTCCACCGAATCTAGGTTCCAAATATATGAAAAATGAGATTTAAAACCCAATTTCGAGCCCTTTTAATCAGTTACAGACATCCCAAATGCGACCTTGAGTTCACATTTGTGAACCCTCGCAATTGCGGAACATGGATCGCAAATTTGAACCCTGGAAGTGCACACATATGTCGTAATTGCTACAAATGCTTCGCAATTACGATAATAACCTTCTTCAGATAAGCGACGTAGCAACCCAACCCAGGCCTACACTATCTCGCAAATGCGAAGAGGGAGTCTCATTTGAGATATTTGGATCTCCCTTGCCCTCTTTGCAATTGCGATACTGGTGCTCATAATTGTGACAACTGCAGCCTCAATACACCAGCATAAAAATGATTTCAATCCAATCCGAAACTCACTCGAGCCCTCAGAGCTCCAACCAAATATCCATACATTCTAAAAATATCGTAAGAAATTTCTCATGCGATTAAAATAACAAAATAATATCTAGAACCATAAATCAGACATCATAATGCATGAATTTCAAACGAAAACTCAAGAACATCTAGAATTGCAACCAAACATCTGAATTCTATCAAACCAACTCCGAATTACACCAAATTTATTAAATAATCCCCAAATAGAAAAATGGACCTATTCTAAGTCTCAAAACCAAAATCTGAACTCGATAGCCATGAAGTCAATAACCAAAGGCTCTGAATTAACCCAAAATCTTTCTGGATCAAAACAAACCATTAAATGTGTATATGTGAAACTTTAAAAGGGGAAATGGGACTCAATTACGCAAAACAACTGGTCGGATCATTATAGTCCCGAATTCCCTTTTTGTGCCCAAAAAATATCAAAAAAATAAGGTACAACCATGGCGAAACAATGACTACTTTTCATTAGATCATTTCTGATAGGCCCAAAAAATTTTAGGCTAATCAGTGCCTGCCGCCTGAATTCAAAAAGATTGCATGGTCATTAACACACGAAAAATTTAAAATATTCATGAATTTCTACTTTGTGGCCCTAAAACACCAAAAAAATAAGAAAATTAATGGAGAAAATGACTTATTCATTAGGTCATTTCCGATGGACCCATAAAATTTTAGTCGGTTCGGAGCCCGTGCTCAAATTCATAAATAGGGCGTGGACATTAGTATGGGAAAAATTTAAAACTATCTCGAGTTCCTATTTTATAGCCCTAAAATATCAAGGAACAATTGTTCATTTGGTCATTTATGATGGTCCCACAAAATTTTCTCTAGGGAGCCATTTAATGGTGGAACAAGTCTTTGCTTCGGGGATGGATGTAATCTTTTGGCCATGGGTTCATCTAACCCAAAACTCTCAGTATCATTGTTTACTATGTTATTGTATGGTATTGTTAATTAAATTTGATTGTTATGTAATTTTTTATATCGTACTGTTAGATCCGTTGAAGCATAACGATGAAAAATCCCTTTCATATGATGACCAATTTAATATGGTCAAATTCTCTTTTTCATTGTAATATTATAAATTTATTATTAAAATTATTATTTGTGATATTTAATCAAATGACAAATAACGATACAAACTATCCAACATTATATTTCTTAAAACAATACAATCTATATAATATACTACTGTACATTAATATGCAACAATCATCCGAATAAAATTTAAATCAATATTAAATTTAAACCCATAAATTCAACTGAAAGTACAATATTATAATGAGTTAGGTGCAATGTTGGAATGATAAAACTTCAATTTTAAACCCATCTCTGCATTGTCCATGCCCCCATGATCCAGTGGCTCACACATTTAGGAGCAGATGCAGCAGGTAGCAACAACACAACCACCTGTTTATATATATATATATATATATATATATATATATATATATATATATATATATATATATATATATATATATATAAATTTTTAAGTATATATATTGTTAAATACCACTAGCATTTTTTTGATTAAACAGAATAATTAATTAACAAAACTAATTGCATGGGTGACGCTATGTTGGAGCTATCTAGTTGAACAATTTTGTTTGAAACAATATTAGTTATATTACAGACCGGCGTTTTTCTAACAAAAGTAGCTCCTAGGATATCTACCTAGAGTGCATCATTCGGAGTCTCTCACATGAGAAGCACTGGCCTTTTCTCTTTTCCCTATCGACTTCGATAAGACTAATAAGTCAGGGCTAGCTCTTACTTAGAGAGAGTTAGTGCGTCAAGTCATACAAAAGCCGAAGTGGCTTCACTATCTGAAGAAAGAAAGCTATTTCAGCAGGTTTGAAGAAGACGTGTAAGACACCGAGGGGTCAGGGCTTCTTTATTGTAAGGCATCTAGAAGCCCCTATTTTATTTAGATTTATGTGATATTTGAAGAACTGCAGGTTTTCCACCCTATACCAATAAAAGAGTCTGATTCGATCTCGCTTGGTGGTACCCCTATCAATGATTGTTGACTCAACATTAATTTTGTGCTTGAGTTGCAAACACCGGAGGAACTTTCAAAATCCTAATGATGTTGAGCAATCTTTTCTCTACTCCTTTAGCCAGTAGATCCTCCACCAGGTTTAGTTCTATGAAACTATGGCTGATTGATGGGTTCCCCAATTGAGTCATTAATGACATGCATTCAGAAACAAAGTTATCATAAGGGATGTGACCAAATTCTAATATTCTAATGTTCTCTATTGAGTTCATGTTGATCACAAGAGGAATTAGGTTAGGCTCATTTGTTAGTTTTGGCCCTTCTAGAATTGCTAGAAACTTTGCTAGGTTGTTAGTTATATATAGATAGCCTATAACCTAGTTTTCAGAACCATTTCTAAAAACCCCCCCCCCCCCCCCCCCCGCTCCTCTTATCCTAGGGTTACCGATCGAGGATCCATCAGTGTTAAGCTAGTAAAACATCTATCAGGTGGTTGCCATCTAATATTGGTGGTTGTCCACTGCATTTGAGATTTATTCCTTGCTAGTAAGTGATATTCAGTGGCCTGAGCAAGTATCATTTTTTTATTGGACATGGTCATTCTTCTTGTTGAAAATATTATTATTTCTTGTGATCCAAATATTCTAAAAGTAGAAGGGTGATTGAACTGTAAGTGCATGGACTGGTTATTAGCATAGGTACATATTCTATGATGTGATGCATGACATAATAAGGTTGATAAGGCTTCTTGGAAGGTTGTAAAAGATGAGAGTTATTCTAATGAAAGACCATTCAAGTCTGTCAAATGCCTTCTCAAGGTCCACTTTGAGGATCATATTACCAACTTCCCCTTTCATGTTGCAGAAGTGGAAAATATATTCTTGGATACATTATCAGAGCCTCTCTTGTTTAAGAGGAAGCTAGCCTGACTAGGACCAATGATGGTGCTTAGATGGGGCTTGAGCTTATTGACAATGATTTTAGTTACTAGCTTATATATAGTGTTACAAAGTCCTTTAGGTCTAAAGTTTCTAAGCATGGTAGTATTGGAACATTTGGGTATGAGGCATAAGGTGGTGACATAATGGGAAACAAGGTACCAGTATTTCTGGAAGAAGATAGGGTGGAGCCCATCAAGATCAGGAGCTTTTGTGGCCTTGAAGGAATAAAGGGAATTTGTGATCTCACTTGGTCTCCGTTGCTGACAGAGACTAAGTGATGCTTCCTGAGAGAGGGAGTTGAAGCCAGGTGTTTTGTGAGTACTATGTAGGGTGGTGTGGGTGTATATGTTTTTGAAGTACACCTGCACTATATCCTTAATACTCTATTGGTCATGGTTCAAATTACCCACCTCATGCTTAAGGGATAAGATTTTATTCCTTCTTCTTTTGTTTATGTTAAATGCGTGAAAGAATCTAGTGTTGGCATCTCCATCTCAAAGCCAGTTGATTCTGTCTTTCATCCTCCAGAAGTCCTCCTCACTTCTAAGAATGTGTGATTACTTTTTTGGAGGTGTGAGTCTATGTCTTGGATAAATATGTTGAATGGGAATTGGGGGTTTCTAGATCTCATCCAACTTGGCCATGATATTCTTTTCCTATGAAAAATATTGCCAAAGGTTTCTTTATTTCATTTCAAGGCACTGAATTGAAAGTCTGTGGTGGCTAGGGTCAGAGTATCATTATTAGGGAAGCTCAAGTGAATGATCAATGGTAGGTCGGGATGCCCACACCACATTGTTTCAAACCTTATTGGTCTATTGTAGTTATTCTGAGCATTATATAGGAAGAGAAGCAGGGGCAATGATATGAGTGGGTCCTGGGAAGTGACACTGCATTTGGGTACAGATTAATCTAGTCACTAGTAGCTAAGCACCTGTCTAGCCTTTCTAGGATGAGGTTCTATCTATTATAGTATCTCTTATTACTCCAGGTATATTTACTTCATTTAGATCCTAGGTCAATTAGATTGCACTTGTTGATCCAATTCCAAAAGTTATTAGCCTTATAGTACTAATGCTATTACCCCTAAATTTTTCTTTGGATTTTAGGACTTCATTAAAGTCACCCCCTACTAGCTAGCTACCGTTGAATATAGATGCCATTTCTACCAAATGATTCCATACTTTAATCCTACCAGTAAGACTATTGCTAGCATAAATAGTACTAATAATAAAGAAGTTAGAAGGGGGGGGGGGGGGGTACCTTGGCCATGATATGGATACCCTAAAGAGTAGTGGAAACCTCTTCAAGTTTGAGTAGGTCATCTTTCCACATGAATACTATGCCACCAGATTGGCCATTGACAAGGAATTGGAATTGTGTAATAAACTGCAATTCATAGTTTAAGTGCTTGTGATCAACCATGCGAGTTTCGAGGAGGACAACCACTATAAGGTTGTAGAGTTTGGCCATGGAGGAGGAACCCTCCTAAACTCTGCACTATTGTCCCCGTGGCATTCAATATGATGAAGTTCAGCAAGAGCTTCTGCTGGTGGTGTCTTCCTCTTGACACCCTTCCCTTTTCCCTTGGTCAATGCTCTCTAACCCTCCCTCCCTAGTGATGGTCGAAGTAGAGCTATAGAGTGTTCTAAGTTTGGCGATAAGGGTACTAGGAGATCGAGGCTTAACTTGATAGTTTTATTGGGCAGAGCGCAATAAGAATTTCGTTGAGACGCTCTTTGAATTCTATCACCTGGCTCTTTCCAACAGTATGACTATTGTTTTTGGCACTCCTAGATTTTCTAGGGTTTCCTCCAGCTCTAGATTGGACTCCTTGAGAAAGTCCAATGTATGGTGTAGCATAGAGCTTGGGCCCTCCGGTGATGTTGTTGGTACTGGAGCAACCGAGGGAGATATAAACGGCCTTATTTTTTGTTGGAAATAGGATTGATGATTTAGAAGCTTGATTGATCTTGAATGCTTTGCTTATTGCTTCATTACAAATGAGGGCTGATACCTCTATTTATTCTACATAATGGAATAGTCTAGAACACTACATCATCTACTAGTATCTAGATAATTCCTAAGTATTCTCATGATAATTCTGGACTTAGAAATTTTACAAGATTATTCTACACCCTTTCACTACTACATATTACAAGAAGTTTCTAGATAATGGACTACAATCTTGATTTAATATACTTGGATACTTGCAAGCCCAAATCCAAAACACATAACCCAATATCAAGTTTATTTTTCAACAGCCCCCCTTAAGCTTGATTTCGTCACTCCGAGCATATTCCGTAATCTCTGAAACGTCTCGTGTTTTAGAGGCTTTGTGAAAATATCTGCAACTTGGTCAAATGACTTCACGTACTTTATCTGCACCTCTTTATTTGTAACACACTCCCTGATGTAATGGTATTTAGTATCAATGTGCTTGCTTCGATCATGGAAGACTAGGTTCTTTTCTAGAGCAATCGCAGACTTGTTATCCACATATATCTCTGTAGCTTCCTTTTGAGAAAACTTAAGCTCATTTAGTAACTTCCTGAGCCACACTGCTACATACTCGGCTTCACACGTTGACAGAGTATGGGTTGCTTCTTCGAACTCTATGTGAACGCCGTATCTCCCATATAGAACACGAAACCACTCGTACTCTTACGATCATCTATGTCTCCGGCCCAATCACTATCACTTTATCCAACTAGCTTGAAGTGATCAGAAGGCGAATAAAACAGACCATAGTCAATCGTACCTTTGATCTAGCGAAGTATCCTCTTTGCTGCCTTCAAATGATTTATTGTAGGTGCTTCCATATATCGACTTACTAGTCCAACTCCGTAGAGAATATCTGGCCTGATGCAGGTTAGGTACCTCTGACTTCCAACCAAACTCTTGTATTGTGTTGGGTCCACCAAGTATCCTTCATCATCTTTTGACAACTTGAGATTGCAATCCACCGGTGTGTTCATCGACTTGCAGTCATTCATCTTAAACTTCTTCAGCACCTCATTCGCATAACCTTCTTGGGATATGAATATACCTTCTTTCTTTTGTTTCACCTCGATCCCAAGATAGTAAGCCATAAGTCCAATGTCGGTCATCTCGAACTCCCGAACCATTGCTTTCTTGAACTCCTCGAACATTTTGGGATTACTACCGGTGAATATCAAGTCATCCACGTATAGGCTCACAAGCATAACATCTCCATCCTTGCTTGCTTTGGTGTAGAGGGCATGCTCATGTGGGCATTTTGTAAAGTCATTCTGCTAGAAATACTTGTCTATCCTGCTATTCCATTCCCGAGGCGCTTGCTTCAACCCGTATAAGGCCTTTTTTCAATTTCAGCACCTTATTCTCTTGGCCATTCACGATGTATCCCGAAGGTTGTTCTATATAGACTTTTTCTTCTAAGTGGACATTAAGGAACGCGGATTTGACATCCATTTGATAAATCTTCCAATTATGCTGAGCCGTAAGTGAGATCATCAATCTTATAGTTTCTAGACGAGCGACAGGAGCAAATACCTCGTCATAGTCTATGCCGGCTCGTTGACTATATCCCTTCGCCACCAACCTTGCCTTGTATCTTTCAACTTCACCTTTGGAATTCTTCTTGGCCTTGTACACCCACTTTACACCAATAGCCTTATGCCCCTTTGGTAGAGTAGCGAGATCCCACGTATCATTGCTCTTGATTGCTTGAATCTCCTCGTCCATGGCACGTTTCCACCTCTCGCTTTTTGCTGCGTCTTCGTAGCTTATTGGCTCACAATCTGCAAGAAGGCAGAACAATGTTAGATCCTCCATAGGCTGAGTTACCTCATACAACTCCTCAATGCTCCTTGTGCGATGTAGTAGCCTACTTGATTCTCCTCCTGATGTTGGTGTCGCTTCATTTGGTGTGGTTAGAGTATGTGGAGAGTGTGGAGATGGTGTACTAGAAGGTTCTTGAACCTCTAGATATTCTTCGTTCCTTATAGTACTCTCGAACGGATAAGGGAGAAAACTGTAGTTCTCCTCTTCGGTAACATTCCAATCCCATATTGCTTCTTCATCGAACACCACGTCTCGACTTGAGATTACTTTACCGGTCTTGGGATTGTATAGCTTGTAACCCTTCGAACTTGATTCATAGCCCAGGAATATGAGCTTCTCGCATTTATCATCGAGCTTCGTCCTCTTCTGATCTGGCACATGAGCATATGCCACACTTCCGCACTTCCGAACACTCGTAGGTGTGAGATGCCGGGCTTCCTTCCACTCCAAGCTTCAATGGGCGTTTTGTTCTTGACGCTTTTAGTGGGCGAGTGATTTGCTAGAAAGATCGCACAGTCCACTGCCTCGGACCAAAACTCCTTAGGCATCCTTTTGCTCTTTAACATACTCCGGACCATATCAAGGATGGTCCTATTCTTTCTTTCTGCAACACCATTTTGCTGAGGTGAATACAGAAGAGTTAGAGGACGTCGTAAGCCATTGTTGTCGCTAAATTTCTTGAATTCCTTGGATGTGAACTCTTCTCCACAAACTCTTTGAACTTCTTGAACATTCCAAAGACTTCCGACTTCTATTTTAGAAAATAGACCCATGTCTTTCGGCTAAAATCATCAACGAATAGAAGAAAATATCTATTTTTACCGAAAGATGGTGGATGTATGGGTCCACACACATCCGTGTGAATAAGTTCTAGAGGTTTCTTTGCTCTACTAGAAGCCTCTACTGGAAAACTATTTCGAATGTGCTTTCCTAGGAGGCATCCCTCACATATTTGATCCGGATGATTAATTGGAGGCAAACCCTTCACCATTCCTTTACTTGATAATAACTTTAAGCCTCTAAAATTTAAGTGCCCGTATCTCATGTGCCAAAGCCAAGAATTATCTTTGAAACATGCTTTTAAACATCTTGGAATGTCATGTTGAATATTTAGCAAAAACATCATATTCGTTGACATTGGCACTTGAGCAATCAAACCTCATCTTTGGTCTCTTATAGAAAGACTACGATTTATCATGTGAATATCATAGCCTTTCTCAAAGAGTTGTCCAACACTCAGAATATTAGACTTCATATTGGGCACATAATACACGCTAGAGATACATTGATGCCTTCCATTTTTCAAGCGGATGAGGATCTTACCTTTGCCTTTAAGCGGGACTTTAGAGGAATCTCCAAAGGTGATATTTCCACTTATTGCCTCGTCTAACTCCACAAAAATGCTTTTGTCACCGCACATATGGTTGCTTGCACCTGTGTCGTGATACCACAAATTCGATGCTCCGTTGTCTCCACCTTTGCGTGCTAGTAACAAAGTGTTTTCCACGGCTTCGGTATCTTCTTGTGCAAAATTTGCTCTTTCTTGCACGTAATTGTTTGACTTCTCGCATTCCCAAGCATAGTGGCCAAATTTACGACAATTATAGAATTTAGTTTGAGAGTTGTCATACTTTGGCCTTCTACTTGTGTAGCCTCTCCCGCGACCTCTTGTCGAGTGAAAATCTTGGCTTCTTTCTTCATTTTTGTAAGAACTATAGCCTCCACGTTTGAGATATCCTCGCCCTTGTCCTTGGCCACGTACTTGACCACGACCTCATTGACTCGTTTGATGAGTCTTTTCACTACTCTCTTCCTTGAAAGTGAGTTTTTCTTGTAAAGCTTGCTCCAAAGGCTCCTTATTTTTCTTATTGAACCTCTCTTCATGTGCTTGTAGTGAATCCATGAGTTCATCGATAGTCATTGATTCTAGATCTTTAGATTCTTCGATGGCTACGACTATATAGTCGAATTTTGAATCTAATGATCTAAGATTTTTCTCAATGACTCTTACATCGCTTAGAGTTTCAGCATTCCTCTTTAATTGATTGACAATCCAAGACTCTTGTAAAATAATCGGAAATTGATTCAAAGTCTTTCTTATGTATTCGAACTCACCTCGTAGGGTTTGTAATCGAACCTTTTTCACCTTATCAACTCCCTTGTGAGAATTCTCTAAGATCTCCCATGCTTTCTTGGCGGTGGTTGCACTTGCAATTTTCTCAAAAGCTCCATCATCTACACTTTGTTGGATGATGGAAAGAGCCTTTTGATCATTGATCTTGTCTCGCTTTTCTTCTTTCGTGAGTGAGCCCTTGTCTTTAGGCTCCTCGTAACCATGCTCCACAATCTCCCATAGGTCTTGTCCACCTAGGAAGGTCTTCATTTGGATGCTCCATCGATCATAATTATCCTTTGTGAGGCGAGGAAATGTGATGACATTGTTGGCCATCATCTTGTCAAACCAAGCTTGATTTGTTGGAAATAGGATTGATGATTTAGAAGCTTGATTGCTCTTGAATGCTTTGCTTATTGCTTCATTACAAATGAGGGGTGATACCTCTATTTATACTATACAATGGAATAGTCTAGAACACTTCATTATCTAGTAGTATCTAGATAATTCCTAAGTATTCTCATGATAATTCTAGACATAGATATTTTACAACATTATTCTACACACTTTGACTACTACATATTACAAGAAGTTTCTGGATAATGGACTACAATCTTGATCTAATATACTTGGATACTTGCAAGCCCAAATCCAAAACACATAACCCAAAATCAAGTTTATTTTTCAACATTTTTGGGGTCGATGTAGGGGCCACATGAGGAAGGATGGGCTTTCCGGTGGATATTGTGCACTAATTTTTGTGAAGAAGGAAATTGTTTGGTACACCTAACTCATTACAAGGTTGAACTACTCCGTTCAAAGGTTCCTTACCCCACCCAAGTACTAGGCTTGGAGGAGAGTGGTTAGCCACAGTTGGTGACCATGGTTGAGCCTCACGGTTATTGACTGGCTAGAAAGAGAGGTCTTGGACATGAATCAACACTGGACCGAACCGATCTTCATGTTGAAGACCTGGCTTTGGCCCTGCATGGCCATCTCTAGCTACAATCCCGGTGAGTGATTTGGGGAAAGAGGAGTAAGGACCAGTGTCAGTGGTGGGATGGGTTCATCCTCCATTTCCTCCTAGTTGGCTGGATGTTGTTGGGATCAATTTTGGGGGCTATCATGGCGGAAAGTTGATTATCCAAAGTGGTAAAACATGGAAATTAGTTTGCTTTCATTAGTGTTAATGGAGAACTTTAGATGCACGGGTTTTCTTGATGAGACACCGGATGTCACTTCGCCTTCTGCATAGTGATGATTACTTGTTGCAGATGGCGAATTTAGTAAAGATTTGGGGCTAATCTTAGAGATGTATTTGGGAGAGACAATGGTAAATGATGAACTAAGGGAAGTAAGTGTTTTGCAGGTGTACACGTGTGTGTTAGTGCGAACATAATTTCGGGATCCATCTTTGGGTCACATGTCCAGAATGGGTTCCATTTTCTTATTTTGGGTTTGGGTAATGGGGGAATCTTCCTTGGTTGGATAACATTAATGTGGGCTGGCGATATTTTAAAAGCAAGTTGTTTTGAGCCTGTGTCAGTGGACCTAGTGTAGAAGTAGAAGGGTGGGTGGATGAAGATTGCCAATCTTATTAGTTTGAGGATGTGACATCGTGCTATTTGAAAAATTAGAGGGGGTTGGGGTATTCAAAGTGTCAACCTTGAGATTGCTTGTTTGATTCTGTTATCCCCTTGTCCATAGAGTGGGTAGATTTTCCTTAGAAACTTACTTGTAGTAACAACTAATTTTTTTTACATGGATCCCTTTAGCTTTGAGGTTGATTCTTGACGTGTGGTATTTTTAAGCTTTTGCTGCCCTTTCTTGTTCTTGTGGAATCTTACAGTTTGCCACTCATTTCGCCTGTTGCAGGATGATTTAGTTGTGGCTTAACCGATTGGTTGGTGAGTGGATTGTTTGGTAATTGCATCTGTTGTTGGCATGACCAATGCCCCCACATCCAATACACATGACACCTTCGTCCTCATAGACAATTGGTTGGTATGCGATCTAATTGTAAAAGATATTTTGACCAAGGATTCCAAAGGGACTTGTATGCACAACCTAGCATATCTTCCCCTTAAGGTTGAGGATGTGCATGAGTCTTGAGGAGCATGCCGGCTCGTGACCCTATTCTTTCTAAGATATTGCGGTCGTAAAACTATGTTGGTAGCTGGGGAAGACGTATCCAAATAGTTGTGGAGGTAAGGAGTGTTGCACCAGAGACAAAGTTTGATTCCCATCTTCGCATTAGTAGGAACTGCCCAAAAACGAACCACGACACATCATGAAGAGCCTTGGTCATGATTTCCTCCAAATTGAATTTGACAGCAAAAAACTCTTATCCTAAAACGATTAGGATGAGATTTTCCTCCGGCTTCCACAACTCATTTAATTTAACTTTGAGTGTTAGATGTGGGATTCTTCTCGCAAATAGTTTCACAATGGCAGAGAAGCGCCATGAGTGGTACAATCTTACTTTGTCTTCTATGGTTAGAGCAATGGGTTCATTCACCATTGGGAACATTAGTAGTGTTTCTTTTGTGGGAAGTCCGTGTTGTAACTACTTGTGCTGAATAGTATTGTCCTCTAGTGCTTCTTTGAAGGTTTGTTTAGGGAGGTTTTGGTCTTCAGTCATTGGGTCTTTCGTGGTAGGCGGGTCTAGTGGTTCCAGTGGATTGAGGTGCGAAGGTTCCATTGCATTAGGTGGTGATTGGGGCAGAAGGGGGTACGCCCGAACCCCCTTCGCTGAAATATTACACTGTATGTATAGGACAAAATTTATTTTTTACCTCTATATATTAATTTTTGAACCCCCTTGATACAACTCAAAAGTGTAGTTTAGTTGTTCAGGGGTTTCAAAACCTTCCTAAGGTCAGAGGTTCAATTCCACTAGCTACAGAAAAAGAAAAATCTGAATCCCCGTTATGGAGATTTTGCCTTCGCCACTGTGTAGGTGTTAGTTCTAATTGTAGAGAGTGGTTAGAGTTTTAGGAGGAAACTCTTTTGGCGAGCAGCAACTGAGTTTAGATAAATACCACTAGCATTATAGGTTCTCTTCGACACAATTTTCTTAAACAAGTTTAGAGATCTTATTATTATTATTATTATTATTATTATTATTATTATTATTATTATTATTATTATTATTATTATTATTATTATTATTATTATTGTTATATGATTTACCTTTTACGTGCCTCTAGATAAGTAAATTTTACTCTAAAAATCTGAAAATTGTTCGTCATGGTTCAACCACGAAAATTAAATAATTTGGCACTTTTGTGCTCCAGAATCTACATAAAATGAAATGAAATGTTTGGCTAAAAAGTTATTCGAACGCTTGAATAGCTCAAAAACAATCAAAAATGATACGGATTAATCGGTATTAAGGGTAATATGATCTAGAGAATGTAAAATGATCAAGATCTGTGATTATAATGTAAATGAATCAAGATATAAGAGCAATAAGATAAATCGTAGACTTTTTACGCAAGAGAGAGAGAGAGAGAGAGAATCAGATAGAGGGAGAGTTGTATATTTTCAATAGTGAAATACACATGTTTTTACAAGGGAAAAGTCCCCTTTATATACTAAGGGGCCTTGCTCGAAATAATACAAAGAAAGTACAAGGGTTGGTGGCCTTGGTATACGAGTGTCAGAGCTTGATGTGATGTCGCAGCGAGTCATATCACTCGGTCCGTTTATTGACTGAGGCTGGCCTTGCTTGAGTCAACCATAATGAGGCCGCTTTCTTCATCGAGAACATATGTAGATAATATACGGGCGTAATATTCCAATACAGATAGTCCCTCTATCTATTGGGGACGTGGTTGAGAGGCGTCTCCAATGGACGGACATTCATGCTCGACGCCCATGGAAATTTGGCAGTTCCTGTTGATACCTATGTAAGAGGCGTGCTCATATGTGAAGAGGGCGAGGTGTTGACTTATTACCCCCTTTTTCGAGTTCCTTTTTAGGATGACATCATCGATCACGTGCATTTTTCGAAGGTGGTTTAGGTTGTGACGTGACGTTTGGGTTTCCTGCGCCGGTTTTTGAATCATGCCCTTTCGATTTCTGTGTACCTTTTCTTATAAATAGAGGGAGAGTTGAACTAGATTCATCTTTCGAACGTTTTCTGAGAGTATTTTCCCAATCATTTATCTATCTTTTTTTGGTGCTTGATGTTCTTTCTTCTCTTAAATTTTCGTTCTTAGGGATCGAACTTGTGAACAAATTACCTTTTGTTTATAACTTTCGCTATGGCTAAACGTCTTCATGACGATACTAGGACCAAGTATGTGCTTCCACTAGGGCTTCGTCATCCTCAGATGGCGAGGAGGCCGAGGAAGTTTTTGTTCCGCTATCAACGGCCAACTTGCTTCCACTTGACATGAGCAAAAGGAGTGACTTTAAGAACAAGTGTAAACTCCCTCCTTTGGAGCATAGTGAGTTGATGCCGTCTCACTTGGCCTCTCTTAGGAAATCCTACAATATTCCCGAGCACGTTGACATGGTCCCTGCGGGGCTAGACCATGCCAATGTGCCTATGACCGGGTACTGCGCTTTTTATGAGTACGCCTTCCGAATTGGATACAGCCTCCCGCGTTTTCCTTTGGAGGAAGATCTGTGTCGCTGGTTTGGGGCATGCTCAGCCCAACTTACTCTGTATGCCTTGAAGGTGTGCAGGGTACTTTCCATCTACGCGGCGAAGGCTGGGAAAGAGGTGACCGTTCATCACCTTCTACAAATGTTCAATGTAGTTTTCATGAGAGGCTCGATGCTCCAATTGAGGAGTCGGGGCAAGAAGATCTTTGTGTCACAGGTGGACGACAAGCCAACCGCAAATTATGGATGAGATTTTTCTACGTGCGTACCGAGCACCTCGTGTCCAACCCAAAAGGGTTTCCAGAGGTGTAGAATGATGCATGTAAGTATTACTGCGGGTAGCCTTTACTACGGGGACCTCACCTTGCTGGTTTTCACTGTAGAGAGTTTCCTCTTATTTTTATGCAGTGACAGCTTGCACGCCTGGAAGGGTTGACGACATTAGGTCGTAGGTACAAGCATTGATGTCGTTTGTAGAAGAATGTCGATCTTGGCCTGAATTCCTTAGGCTCTGTAGCCCGGCAGGTAACGGCCCTACCTAATTTTCGGTATGGTTTTGGGGGATCCCATAATTTTCTTTCCCGTCTCATATGTGTTTTTGCAGGTCGGGATTCCTCTAAGAAGGCGCAGAAGAGGAAGCAGCAGAAGAAGAAGACCGTGGCCGGTCCTTCTAGGACGGTATCTGATCCTGAGTAGGATCTGGTCTTTGTTGGCACGTCTAGGGGCAATACTTCGCCTCCCTCAAGACATGAGGTTACATTAGAAATGACTCCAGAGATAGTGCCTGAGGGCGTGATGGGGGTCGCACCTGAGAAAACACCCATGGAGATGTCGGCGACTGTTCTTGAGACTGTCTCTGTAGGGACATCTACTTTTGAAACGACTCCCTCTGAGCCCGCTCTTCATCCCACGGAGGGGTACCGTGAAGAGAAGAAGACATTGGAGAGGAGGCAGCGTCGGATCTTACCGGCAAGGCCGTGGCTACCCAGACGAGAAAGGTCAAGCCATCCCGCCCTGAATCAAGGCCGATTTTTATGGCAGAGGCCATTCACTCAGGGAGGGCCGTTCTTAATAGGGAGGCCACGGGGAGAAGGAGAAAAGACATGTACGTGGCGGGCCGGGGGCCGTCACGGAGGACGCATGCAGAGGAGGTGGGTCCTTGGACCGGGTGGAGATGGTGGCCGGCCAGACTTCTCGTCGTATAGTGATTCCAAGTCACTATAATCTGATGGAGAATTGCGAGGAGGCGGCCATCAGTATGACGCTCTTGTGTGCTAGCGCCGAGCGTGCGACTCTGGCGGATCATAGCGACTAAGTCTTGGCCCAAATGGTGGCATGTGCGGCCTTAATTACCTTTCTTTTTGTGTTAGTGAAGTATGATTTTCCCCGTACTTACTTGTTTTCTTTTCCAGACTCTTGTCCTAGAGGTGGAGAGGGATCGGCGTCGGAAGGAGAAGACGGCCAGAAACAACAGGCTGGCGCAGAAGTATAACAGGACGCACGAGGCGCACCGGACCTTGGCCGACATGTATATGCAGAACCCTAACTGTAGGGTGGTTCGTGAGGGACTCGTGGAGTCCGAGGATCAGTTGAAGAAAAGAGTGGCAGAGCTGGAAAAGGTTGATGAACACCTCATGGCCGCTGTTGCTCGGGTCGCGGAGATGGAGGTCCTCATTCAGGCCAAGGACTAGGAGCTGCAGTTTGGCCGTGTAGGGGCGGAGGAGGCGAATTACGCACTCGTGTTGCGTCTTCAATGGAGGAACTCAATGCCATGAAGGCCGAGGTCGAGGAGCTCAAGCTAGCTCTTGCACAAGCCGATACGTCTCGTGAAGGACACGATATGTGGGCGTATGCGGAGGCCAGGCTGGTTGTTCTTAAGGAATTTTTGGCGGTTGGTCGAGCATTTGAAGCGGAAGTTAAGAGCCAGCACCAATTGGTTAGAGTCGCTCGTGAAGCAGCCGGCTATAGTCCTGAATCGACTGCCCGAGAGGAGGGAACTCTGCAGATGTCAATCATTTGGAATCCAGCTCTTGGATTTCAAAGGCGTACCCTCCTGAAAATGAGGACGGGCCACCTGAAGGCCAGGTCGGGCGGGATAAGTAGAGGACTTTTAGGGTCTTTGTACATATGCATGTACATACTGGTTTTTGTATCATGGGTGTTTGTCCCCTTTGATAAAAACATATAATTTTTGTTGTAAGTAATCTTTTCTACTTTTTGGCACGTTGTTGTATTTTTTTACCGTAGTTGCGTAGAACTTGACGGCCATAGTCGTGTAGCGATGATGGCCTTAGCCTTATTCGATGACCTTATTTGTTTAAATGTGATGTCCTTAGCCATGTAGTATAATGGTCGTACCATGATGGCTTTAGCCATATAAAATAATGGCCGCAGCCTTATGGCCTTAACCGTATAAGATAATGGTCGTAACCTGATGGTCTTAGCTATATAAAATAATGGCCTTAGCCATATGTAGTAAACGGTCGTAGCCTTGTGAAAACGATGGCCATAGCCATGTAAAACGATGGCCTTAGCCTGATGGCTTTAGCCATATAAAATAATGATGGTCGTAGCCTGATGGCCTTAGCCATATAAAATAAATAACCGTAGCCTTGTGAAAATGATGCCCATAGCCATGTAAAATGATGGTTGTAGCCTAATGGCTTTAGCCATATAAAATAATGATAGTCGTAGCCTGATGGCCTTAGCCATATAAAATAATGATGGTCATAGCCTGATGGCCTTAGCCATATAAAATAATGATGGTCGTACGCTGATGGCCTTAGCCATATAAAATAATGATGGTTGTAGCCTGATGGCCTTAGCCATATAAAATAAACGGTCGTAGCCTTGTGAAAACGATGGCCATAGCCATGTAAAATGATGGTCGTAGCCTGATGGCTTTAGCCATGTAAAATAATGATGGTCGTAGCCTTGTGAAAATGATGGCCATAGCCAAGTAAAATGATGGTCGTAGCCTTTTCGTTCATTTAGAGATGGTCGTAGCCTTTTCATTCATTTGGATATGGTCGTAGCCTTTTCATTCATTTGGAGATGGCCATAGCCTTTTCATTCATTTGGAGATGGCCATAGCCTTTTCATTCATTTGGAGATGGCCGCAGCATTTTCATTCATTTGGAGATGGTCGTAGCCTTTTCATTCATTTGGAGGTAGCCGTAGCCATTCTATACATCTGGAGATAGCCGTAGCCATTTTATACATTTGGAGATGGCCGTATCCATTTTATACATCTGGAGATGGCCGTATCCATTCTATACATCTAGAGATAGCCGTAGCCATTCAATACATCTGGAGATGACACTAATCCGGTCCATGTATCTTGTCTGGCTCGGAGAGTACATGGAGAGGCGGACATGATACACTTGTGCTGCAAATATCTCCAGGTGACCCCTTTGCCGCCTCATTAAAAACCTTCCAGATAAAACCCAATTGGGACAAAACTCGGGTGAGGGAAAAAGAGTACGACTCAGGTGACACCCTTTTAGAAGTGGAAATGTTTGAGGTAAGCGATGTTCCAGTTGTTCTGGAGTGTCTTTCCCTCCATTGTCTCTAGCTGGAATGCTCCTTTCCCAGCCGCCGCCGTGATTTTGTAGGGGCCATCCCAGGTTGTGCCCAATTTCCCTTCATTTAGGTCTTTTGAGGCCAAAGTCTTGGCTTTGAGGACGTAATCCTTTACTTTGAGTGGCCTTGTTTTTGCCATCTTGTTGTAATACCTTTCGACTTGATGTTTTTGGGCTACCATCCTGATATGGGCCATTTCTCTTCTTTCTTCGGCTTCATCAAGATCTTGGAGACTGTTGATGTCGTTTTCTGTCCCGCTGGTGTGCGAATACCTTAGGCTGGGGTCGCCTACTTCAACATGTATGACAACATCGGTTCCATAAACCAGAGAGTAGGGGGTTTCCCCGGTGCCGGACTTGGGTGTGGTTCTGTGAGCCCACAAGACTTCGGGTAGCAGTTCCGGCCATAGCCCCTTGGCATCTTCGAGCTTCTTTTTTAGTATGCTTAGAACTGTTTTGTTGGAAGACTCCGCTTAACCGTTGGCGGCGGGGTGATATGGTGTGGACAGTATCCTTTTGATGCGCCATTTTTCAAAGAACTCGGCTGTTTTCTGACCAATGAATTGGCACCCAGTGTCCCAGCTGATTTCTTTGGGGATTCCAGAACGACATATGATGTTCCTCCATATGAAGGCGATCACTTCTTGTTCGCGTATTTGTGCATACGTACCTGGTTCCACCAACTTAGAGAAATAGTCAGTTAAAACAAGTAAAAACCGTACCTTTCCTCGTCCTAAGAGTAACGGGTCGATTATATCCATCCCCCACTTGATAAATGGCCAGGGGAGGTGACGCAATGGAAGGGATCTCCTGGTTGATGTATCATTGGGGCAAACTTTTGGCATTGCTCGCATCGGCGAACATATTCATCTGCTTCTTTCTTCATGGTGGGCTAGTAGTAGCCAGCGTGTATGATGCACCTCACGCGGCACGGTTGCCAGTGTGGGCACCGCGATGTCCTTCGTGTACTCCTTCGAGTACCGGTCTTGTTTGTTATGGCCCTAAGAACTTGGCTAAGGGACCACCGAACGTTCTTTTATAAAGGTCGTTGTTGACCATGCAGTACCGGGCAGCCTGTATGCGCGTCTTTTTTGCCTCTTTTTTATCGGGGGGCAGTATCCCATCCTGCAGATAAGATATGAACTGGTTGTGCCACTCCCAAGTCAGGTTTAAGGAAAATACCTCGGTGTGGTCAATATCTGAGTGGAGGAGTGTGACCACACTTTCTTTGTTGATGTTTTTGGTGGCGACAACCAACTTTTCCATGTCGTCCGCTTCGATGTCCGTGCTCTAGGAATTTGCTTGAAGCGGCACTCATCGAATGTAGCCATCAGTTTGTGGATTTCCGAATGGTACTTTTGCAACCTCTGTTCTTTGATTTGATAAGTCCCAGCGATATGGTTTACCACGAGCTGGGAGTCGTACTGGAGGAGGATTCGGCGAGCCCTATACTTGGTGGCCAGTTTCATGCCTGCAATAACAGCCTTGTACTCGGCCTCGTTGTTAGACATTTTCGGGCATCGTATGGACTGGCAAATTTTTTCGCCCATGGGGACTCAAGAACGAGTCCCAGCCCCGATCCCGAGCATTGGCGGCGCCATTCATATAAAGGACCCATAGGTCATTTTCGGAGGATGCGCGTTGTGCCTCGAGTTCTGCCTTTGGCACGACATTCGCGCTAAAGTCGGCGATAAAGTCAGCTAAGACTTGCGACTTGATGGCAGTTCTTGGGAGGTACGTAATATCATGCTCGATGAGCTCAAAGGCCCATCTGGTGAGTCGCCCTGAGAGTTCGGGTTTCTGTAGGATGCTCCTCAGAGGGAAGGTCGTCACTACCCTTATGGGATGGAACTGGAAATATGGTCGAAACTTCCATGAAGCTACTACGAGCGCTAAGGCTAATCTCTCAAGGTGGGGATGCCGGTTTTCAACGTCCACTAAAGGTTTGCTAATATAATAAATAGGAGATTGCGTACCTTTATTTTAGCGCACCAGGACGGCGGTGACTGCGACCTCTGATACGACCAGATATATCAGCAATGGTTCACCGGGATTGGCTATTACCAGTAGGGGCGGTGATTATAAGTATGCTGTTAAGTTCTTCAGGGCTTCTACACATTCTCCGTTCCACTGCAGTCAGTCTTTTTTCAATACACCAAAGAACTTGTGGCACCTGTCTGAGGAGCGTGAGATGAACCTGGAGAGGGCGGCTATCCGACCCGTCAACTTCTGCACTTGCTTTTTGCTGCTTATCGTTTCTGGGATGGCCTCTGTGGCCTTGATCTAGTCAAGATTGACTTTGATGCCCCTTTGTGATACCAAAAATCCCAAGAACTTTCCCGAAGCTACTCCAAAAGCACACTTTTCGGGATTCAGCTTCATGTCGTACTTCCTTAATATTTCGAAGGCTTCCTTCAGGTGGGTGAGGTGATCTTCCTTTTCTGATGACTTGACCAACATGTCGTCGATGTAGACCTCCATTGTTTTGCCGAGTTGTTCTTTGAACATTGCCATCACTAGCCTTTGGTAAGTGGCTCCTGCGTTCTTGAGCTCGAAGGGCATTACTTTATAGCAATACGTCCCCTGTTGAATGATGAAAGTTGTCTTCTCCTGATATTCTTCGGCCATCATGATCTGATTGTAGCTGGAATACGCATCAAGGAAGCTTAGCAGCTCATGGCCTGCCGTTGCGTCTATCAGCTGGTCGATGTGGGGTAGCGGGAACGAGTCTTTTGGACATGCTTTATTTATATCAATGAAATCTACACACATCCGCCACTTCCCGTTATCTTTTTGACCATCGCGACGTTGGCGACCCACTCCGGGTACTTGGATTCCCTGATGGAGCCATTAACTAGTAGCTTGTCCACTTCTTCGCTCCCTGCTTGAGTAATGGCGGCATTGAATTTGCTTCTTACCTGCCGCATGGGTGGGTGCAATGGGTCGACGTTGAGTTTTTAGGAGGCAATTTCGTGGAATTCCCAGCATATCTGCATGGGAAAAGCGAATAGGTCCGCATGGTTAGATAAAAATTCACAGTACTGACCTAGATTTGATAGGTTGTAGGCCATGTAGGCTTTCTTTGTGGGGTGACTGCTGTTTAACTGGATGGGGTCGAGGTCTTCGACCGTATCCTTGCTAGCCTCGATGTCCTCAGGATCTTTGATGGTGTTCTATGTCGGATGGACCTTAGTCCACGACAGGGCTGATTGCTATGCTTCAGCACTTGCTCCTTTGAGCTGCTTGGTATGCATGTAATCCTGAGCTATTTTAAAGCATTCTTGGGTGGTGCGGGGCTCTCTCCGTATGTTGTGCACTCCCCATGGGTTGGGAATTTTATCACTTGATAGAAACTGGAGGGGACGGCTCTCATGTCATGTATCCATGAGCGTCCGATAATGGCGTTGTATGTCGCTTCTTGGTTCATCACGTGGAAGGTGGTTTCCATAGTGACCCCTCCTGCCAGAATGGCCAGAGTCGCCTTGCCTGAGGTTCTTTCCACTACATTATTAAAACCTGTTAGTGTTACGCAGTGTGGGATTATTTTATCCTCGAGTCCCATGAGTGCAAGGACTCTTGGATGAATGATACATGTGCCGCTTCCATCGTCGACCATGATTCTTTTAACATCAGTATCTACTATGCGTAAAATAATAACTAAGGCATCATAATGAGGAAAACACATACCGTAGACATCACACTTATCGAAGGTGATACTATCTTCGAAGTCATCATATCGTTCGTGAGCGATGGTTCGCTTCACCTTATGGGTGGTGGTGAATTTGACATTATTGATCACTGAATCATTGTCGTCTCCAATGATCATGCTGATGGTGCGTATTGGTGAGGGCGGCCTTGGTGGGCCATGGTGTTGTTCCCGCTCGCGTGCGAAGTTGAGCTTTCCTTTATCGCTGAGCAGTTCTTTCAAGAACCCTTGGTTTAGCATTCATACCACCTCTTGACGGAGACCTATACAGTCCTCCATTTTGTGCCCCCCTTCTTGGTGGAACTCGCATAGGACATTTGACTTTCTGGTGGCGGGGTCGGACTTCATTTTTTATGGCAATTGTACTTTGTTGCCCAGCTTCTCCAGTGCGTACACTACTTTTGAAGGAGATACACAAAAGTTATGTGCAGATAATGAAGGGGGCATACCTCTGTCTTTCCTTAGTGGATCGACATGTCTTTGCAAGGCGTCTGCATGCCTCGGCGGTGGCGGATGCGAGGACCTGAGGTATGGTTGGTGTCTTTCCCTATTGAGGCGTGGGGCTTGCTCCTGCCTTCCCTCGTTGAGCCGGCCCCTTCGAATTTCTGGGTGCACCGTCGTTAACCGTCGGGTTGGGACGTTAAGGTCGTCATCATCCCCACGTACCTCGGCACAATAGGCATGGTGTATTTCTTCTCAGGTGGAGGGGGATATTTCAGAAAACAGCTGAGTAGTTTATTGGTCGCCCTCGAGCTATCTCTGTTGAGCCCGTTCTGAAAAGCCGCAACTGCCATGCCTTCGGACACGTTTGGTAGGCTCATTCTTACCCTGTTGAATCTGGCTAGGAACTCCGCGAGTCCTTCTCCTGGGGCCTGTCGTAAAGCAAAAATGTCGTTGACCCGTGCTTCCGCCTTCCTTTCCCCTGCATGGGCGGTGGAAGTTTATCTGCCATTCCTCAAACGTAGAGATGCTTTTGGCTGGTAGTTGTGAGTACCACGTTAGGGCTCCTCCTGTCAGTGTTTCACCAAACTTCTTCAGAAGTACGGATGGTACATGTTCTTTTGATTGATCGTTGCCTTTGACAGCTGTGACATAGTGGATCAGGTGGTCCTCAGGATCGGTGGTCCCATCATATGTTTTCAAGTGGGGGGGGGGGGGGGGGGATTTTGAAGGTTTTTGGGATGAGGTATGGCGCGGCTCCTTCCGTGTAGGGTTGTTCAACGAACCTCCCCATGTCTCGCTTTGGCAGTAACTTAGGCGCACCTGAGATTTTATCCACCCTTTCTTGGTGCTCCTTCATCTGGTCGCGGAGCGACCTGTTCTCGTTTTCCATTTCTTCCATCTTTTTTAGGATGGCCGTGAGTGTACCGTCGTTAGCTTGGACATCGACGGGCACATTGTTTGTTCTCGTGACCTCGAGCTCATCCTCGGCTGCGACATGATCTGTTGCTGGGGTGCATCTATCATTTTGAGGCGGCTTCTTAGCCAGACTGCTCAGAGTGTTTTTCAGCCACTCTTTTAGTAACCTTTTTATCTCCGGGGGTGCTTCCTTAGTTGTAGATGTTGAAGCTTCTCTTTCTCGTGGTACCACTAGATCTTCTGATGAGGAAGGTAAGGCTTCCACGCCTATCAAGGTACTGTGGGTTGTGTGTAGGGCATCTCCTTCGGCAGCCGCGTTGAGAGTGCCCGTGAAATCTGTTTTGACCTCTAAGATAGCTTTCGTTCTTGCGTTGTTCTCAGCCATTTTAGGTTGTAGAGAGTGGGTTTTTTGAAGAATCTCTCGAAACAAACAACAACTTTGATTCTCAAAATCCCCACAGACGGCGCCAAATTGTTTGGCTAAAAAGTTATTCGAATACTTGAATAGCTCTAAAACAATCAAAAATGATATAGGTTAATCGGAATCAAGGGTAATATGATCTAAAGAATGTAAAATGATCAAGATCAGTGATTATTATGTATATGAATCGAGATATAAGAGCAATAAGATAAATAGTAGACTTTTTACATAAGAGAGAGAGAGAGAGAGAGAGAGAGAGAGAGAGAGAGAGAGAGAGAGAGAGAAATAAGATAGAGGGATAGTTGCATATTTTCAATATTGAAATACACATAAGTCTTTACAAGGGAAAAGTCTCATTTATATACTAAGGGACCTTCCTCGAAATAATACAAAGAAAGTACAAGGGTTGGTGGCCCCGGTATACGAGCGTCATAGCTTGATGTGATGTCGCAGCGAGTCATCTCACTCGATCCGTTTATTGACTGAGGCCGGCCTTGCTTGAGTCGATCATAATGAGGCCGTTTTCTTCATCGGATGACGTATGTAGATACTATACGGGCGTAGAGAACCAAATATGCCAAATACATGAAGGAACAATCCTACAGCACCCTTTATCTACTTTTTAATTGTAAAGTTTTATTTTAAGATCGAAATTAATGTACGAATTAAAGACAAATTATTACTCCTTTATTTTATTTTAACTGTCACTTTAATTTCTTTTATGCTCGTTTAAAAATAATAAATTTAAGATATTATCTGCAAAATTAACATGTAGTGATACGGTAATACACGCGAAAAAGAGATAAATCACAAATTCACATCAAAGAAGTAATATTATCTGCACCCAGGATTTGCATGTCCGTTGCTCACAATATTTTACGAGCGAGAAAGAATCAAATTCATGATTTGAGCTTTATAGATTTAATTTTTAAGATTCTTAGTAATAATTAAATTGATTGTATTTTTTAAAAATATTAAATTCAGATAAATCTGATATCACAGCACTGCATCCGCCTCGTTAAAATATGACAAGACAACAACGGTGTGGAAGCTGTCAGCAAGGTTGAATACTGTAGAAATCCAAAATTGTCTGCACTCAAGAAACTTCATGCCACAAGAAAGAAACAAATAAAATTCAACATTTCACACATACTTCAAATTAGGTTATGCATAAGAAACCGACAAATCGTAGCAATCCAATAATTCGAATTAAATCGGAAAAAAATTTGACTATGATATTGTTTGACTTAGTTTGGTGTTGGAAAAAAATCCCGATCATAATTGGTTGGTTATGTTTTAACTAAAGAAAGTCAAACTGAAACTAAAACAACCCGACATTATATATATAGAAATTTTAGATATATTTAATATATAAATATACTTATTGTAATGTAATTTATAAATATTTCTTAAATTTTTTTATAATTTTATCTTTAGGGTATTATATATTTTAAGGTTGGACTTAGAATTTTTGAATGCTCCAATAAATTTTATAGCTACTAATATTAGTAAATTATATATTGCTAACAAACAATACTAATGCTAACAAAAGACATTCAATTCAATATTACGAACGGGAATGTATTGAATGTCTATTTTTTGTTTTGCAATAATTTAGATAAAAATGTGTAACCTATTTTTATTTTGCTTTATCTTTTAGTCATGTAATTAATACTCCTTTATTAGTCTATTTATTTTAGCATGACTTAGTGCTTTTAGATTATATTTATATTTACTAGGCTTTTTAATTAGCAATATTTGTACTACATAATTTTATTGTCTTTATTATTGAATATTTTTGAATAATATCATTGCACATCTCATATTTTATATTATTTTCTGGGAAAATACTTTATAGTTGAATCTTACTAGGATTAAGGAAATATTTTGAGCATACATTATGTGTTTTGCTCTATGGAGATTTTACCGAAAAAAATCCGAAAACCCGAGAAAAACCAATATTGAAAACCCCGAGTTTTATTAGTTTTGTTTAGTCTTTAAATTTAATAACCCAATACAGTTAATTTGATTTGATAATTATAAAATCCGAACCAACCCGACCTATATACACTCGTACTTCAAATACAAACCACACACTACTACTATTATTAACTTTACAACGTTCCAGAATATAACCTTAATCATTTGGAATTAACAACAAACTCTTTTTTTAACACAACATTTTATTGTTTATATTGTAGTCGGCAGATTTTTACCATATTAATGAAATGGTACGTCCATCGATGGGACAATGCTAAGTTGCTAACAGTAATCCAAAAGTAAGGGTGTCAAATATGCGGGTCCATCGTTAAATACGGACGGTCGAAAACAGTTAATACAAAACAAATAAATTATTCGACCTAAGTCATATTTAATATAAATAAAAAATGAACTAATCTACTTTATGACTTTTTGAATATAATCACTTATAATAAAATTTTTAATCTCCTAAACTGAAAAAATATCGTTCTTATTTATATTTGATTCATTTTAAAAAAAATCATTATCGAATAAATTTTTTGATGAATAACATAATTGACTAATTATTCTTTTATCCGTTTTGTCACCACAATCCAAAAGGAGGACCACCGCCTTATCCTTGGCTCCTGCATTACGAGTTACGATATCATATTGCACCCCTTTGTCATGACTCATGAGAACGACTGCTTGGTTCTATACATTTCACTGATTTTGCTTTATATGTCATTTCTATATAAAGAGTCAAATAGCTTTCTGTATTCAGGGGCAGCTCAAGTTCATATGGGCTTAAGATCAAGTTTAATATGGGGCCTAAAATCAAAATTTATATCTTCGTTAAATATAATTTTTTTATTTAGATTTTATTATCATATGATTTAGAGTTAGTGACTTATTTATCTACAAAATATTTTTCTACATTTTACGATTTAGTTTTTTCATTATTTGTCAAAAAATTCTCAAATGCTCCTTTTTGAGATTTAATTAGAATTTCAACTTTTCTTCGAATGCATATTTTCTTGTAGATATATTTATATTCTAAAAATATATTGAACAATATGTACATAGTAAAATTAATAAATGATAAATAATAAATAAAAATAATACTAGAAAGTTAATGATATTACCCGTCTAACTAATTCAAGAAGTATGAAGACTTTAATTCTAAAATATCTAGTTGCTGGCTTGTTGGAGTCTTGAAAAAAGAAAAAAATCTAATAAAAAAGAAGATAAGCATGAATAAAAAGGAAGAAAGAAGGTACGTCACTATGTTTCATTCTTCTATATGGAATATGAAGAATGAAATAAAATTAAAATGTTGGATTGAGTCTTGGAAATATTTGAGGAGAAGAGCAAAAAGTAAGATTGTCAAATCAAATCCAAGTGACAACTATTTTTTTAGTATTATTTTAAGCTTTACTTTATTAATATATTAAAAGTTTTTTCTTTTTTTATATATGGAAGTAAAAAAATACTATATTGTATATTATTTATTTTTAAGTTAAAAAATCTATAAACATATAAAATATATAGTACTCCTAAAAAATGGGGCCTCACAAAATTGGGGCCTAAGGCACTTGCCTTACCCCTTACACCTACAAAGCTGCCTCTGTCTCTATTCATAAATTTTAATGACTATATATTATAAAATACCACTTGTATGTAGGGATGGCAAGCGGACCGGTCGGTTCAAATATGAACGTGTCAAAATGGGTAATTTTAAAAAATGAGTAAATTATCAAACACAGCCCGTATTTGAGACGGATAAAAACGGGTTTATCCAGCGGATAATATGGATATCCATATTATACATGGCATCCTAAATATGATCACTTGTGAGAGAATTCCAATATTCCAAATTTGAGGAATTCCAATTTGAGATTTTATAAATGTAAAAGTTAAACATATTAGTTATCCATTTGGATAACCATTTTTTAAGTGGATAATATGGTTCTTTATCCATATTCGACCCGTTTTTAAATAGTTCATTATCCAACCTATTTTTTTATGGATAATATAAGTGGGATAACTGCTTTCTTTTAACCATTTTTCCACCTCTACTAGTATAGTATTTCTTTGACATGATTTTCTCAAACAATTTTTAAAATTTTACAGTTAATAATTATTTATGATTTAACACTTTACCTACCTATATAAAAAGTAAATTTTACGCTAAAATTTGAAAACCTTATGTCAAGTTTCGACCATGGAGATTAAATAATTTGGCATGTTTGTGCTCCGAAATCTGCCCCATAAAATGAAATGAAGGGTACCCTATAGTACCTTTTATCTAATTTTTAATTACAGAAGTATTAATTTAAATTCCAAAGCACCGTATCAATTAAAGGCAAAAATTTACTTCCTCTATATTATTTTAGCTGTCATTTTAGCTCTTCTTATGCCTATTGAAAACAATAAATTTAAGATATAATTTACAATGTTACTCCTATATTAAATGCTTTTGAGAATGAACCATATTTATAAAAACTACCACTGCTTATAATATTAACGGTATATTGGAAGCGATTACTAAATGTAATTTTGAATTCTCAATGTAACAATTATTTAAGAATACTTGTTACATGGCAATAGGCACCTTGCTTGAAGTAATGTAACGTGACACTGCTTCATTGAATTTTTTTCCGTAATCTGTACACATAAGTAAAATATAAAATTAAAATATTAGGTATAAATATAAAAATTGACAATATTATTGTTACAGTAATTTATTCATTTGTTTGCTTCTTCAGATATTGACATCCCCAAAGTAAATACACCTGCAGACATAAAAAGGGAGATCATTGGATTCTACAAGGCACTAATGAGATCAACAGCTGCATCTCTTCCAGCCATAAACAGACTGTATATGGCTAATGGCCCAATGCTAACACAGCAACAGAGAAGGGAGTTATGTGTTGATATCACTGATCTTGAAATTGTGGAGAGTCTAAAAGCAATTGGAGACGAAAAAACTCTAGGAATAGATGGCTACAATGCTGTATTTTTCAAGAAGTCTTGGAACACTATTAGCAGGCAAGTCATAAGTGCCATCAAGGAGTTCTTTCTAACAACCAAGATGTACAAGCCAATAAATTGTGCCACTATTACCTTAATCCTCAAAGTTTCCAAATCTTCCACAGTTATAGAGTATAGACCAATTGCATTTTGCTCAGTCCTTTACAAATTTGATATCTAAAATCCTGGTCAATAGACTACAAAAAATCATGCCCAGCATCATCTGTGAGGCTCAAGCAGGGTTTATTCCAGGCAGAAAAATAGTTGATAATGTCATCCTGGCACATGAGTTAGTCAAAAACTATACCAGAGCCCATATGACACCTAGATGCATGATTAAAATTGATCTTCAGAAAGCATATGACTCAGTTGAGTGGATTTTCCTACAACAAGTGATGGAGAGGATTGGCTTTCCAACCAGATTCACTAACTGGATCATAGAATGTATAAAACAGTAAGTTTTTCAGTGCTGATTAATCGAGAAGCAACAAAACCATTTGAAGCTGCTAGAGGACTTAGACAAGGGGATCCAATATCCCTATTCCTATTTGCAATAGTAATAGAGTACCTTAGTAGATCACTTGCTGAGTTAAGGAAATAGCCAACTTTTCAATACCACCCTAGATGTAAAAAGCTAGGAATTACTCACATGAGCTTTGCTGATGACTTACTATTGTTTGCTAAAGGAGGCCTTGATTCTATCATAGCCATGTTCCAATACTTCTCTCAATTCTCTGAAGCTTCAGGATTGCAGGATAATCTGGCTAAAGCTCAGTGTATTTTGGGGGAGTTAAACAGGAAGTGCAGAAGCAGATTATTGATCACCTTGGATTTGTTCACGGAGAATTGCCATTCAAATATTTAGGTATTCCTCTATCCACCAAGAAGATTGCCTTGATTCAATGGCAACCATTAGTGGAGAAGATTACTGCTAAGATCACATCATGGACTGCCAAGAAATTATCCTATACTGGGAGGCTGCAATTAGTTCAATCTATGATATTTGGCATTAAAGCATATTGGGCTCAACTTTTCATCATTCCAGTCAAAGTAATGAAGATGATTGAAGCAATCTGTAGAAGCTTTGTTTGGTCTGGATCAAATTCCATTACTAAAAAAGCTTATGTCTCTTGGGAAAGAATGTGTACTCCTAATTCAGCTGGTGGAATGAACCTTATCAATCTCTTGTTATGGAACAAGGCTGCAATTGCAAATATTTGCTGGGATCTAGCTCACAAAAAAGACAAGTTGTGGATAAGGTGGATAAATGCTTTCTATGTAAAACATCATCGGGTAGAGGACATGCTAATCCCTACACAAGCAAGTTGGATGGTCAGGAGAGTAATAACATCCCGAGGTATCCTGCAGAAATTTCAAGGCTGGAGGATGCATGAATGCTCCATCAGACAGTTATATCTATTGCAATTAGGAGACCTTCCGAGAGTCCCATGGAAGAACCTAATCATCCAGAATTATGCTAGACCTAAATCTGTGTTCAATTTATGGCTAGTGTTACAGGGCAAATTACAAACCAAGGACAGACTAGCAAACTGGGGGATGAATATAGACCAGCAACGTGTTTTGTGCCAAAGTCATATAGAGACAAGAGATCATCTATTTCCATCATGCCCATTTTCAACTGAGCTATGGGAGCAAGCAATGCAGTGGATTCAAGAGAATCATCCAAAGACATATACCTGGGATCAAAAACTCCAGTGGTTCATCATGTTAGAATATACGCTTAACGCTAGAGGGGGGGTGAATAGTGTTATAATAAAAAACAATGTAAATTTGCCGAATTAAAAATTGCAGGAATAACCGTAAGTGCAGTAATTAAAAAGATAAGGAGAGAACACACCGAATTTTATCCTGGTTCACCACAACACGTGGTTAGTCCAGTCCCCGAGACACTCTCTCGAGTTTTACACTAACTTCGTTAAGCTTACGGGTGCCTAACAAACCGTTACACTTGCTCGTAGATATACACTCTACAAGACTTCAACCTGCTCGAAGATACCGCACCTCAAGACTTTAAACCAAGGAACTACTTTTCCTTCTTACAACAAGGGATTAGACTATCCCTTCAAGTGTGTACAAACACTTAGCACTCACTTAAACAGAACTCTCTTGAAGAGTAGATATGAGTAAATAAATACGCTCAAGAACACAACAACTTAGTCAAGAGTTTGGCTCTAAAAAACTTATGAAATGAATATAAAATGATTGCAAAGAGAGTATGTAAGCTTTAGCAAGAATGTAATCAGTTGTTGTACTTAGAAGAGTGAATTTGAGTTGTATTTATAGTGCTCAAAACACCCAAGACCGTTGCTTAATTGCCAATCACAAATTGCTGATTTTGTGCTAGGATAATCGATTATCTGATTCTGCATAATCGATTATTTGCCAACGTTCAAAAATCAATCCCAGATTTTAAGCAGAATAATCGATTATCCAAATCGTATAATCGATTACGTGACAACGTTCAAAAATCAATCCCCGATTTTATGCTTAACATAATCAATTGTCTGATTGTACATAATCGATTATCTTTCAGTGTTTGAAAATACTTTGGCAACGGTCTTTAATATAATCGATTACCAGAAAGCTATAATCGATTATTTTGCTACTTTGAAAAATCTGATGCTCACTGTCTCAACATAATCGATTAGTCTAAGGCACATAATCGATTATCTTGTAGCTTTGAAAAATATGGTGAACACTACCTTAACATAATCGATTATCATAAGGTACATAATCGATTATCTTGTAGCTTTGAAAAATCTGGTGAACACTGCCTTAACATAATCGATTATCATAAGGTACATAATCGATTATCTTGCAGCTTTGTAAAATCTGGTGTACACTGCCTTAACATAATCGATTATCATAAGGTACATAGTCGATTATCTTGCAGCTTTGTAAAATCTGGTGTACACTGCTTTAACATAATCGATTATCATAAAGTGCATAATCGATTTTGTTTGTCCAGATTTGAAAGACATGTTTAGAAATTCATTTTGGTTAAAATGAAATCTTTGAAAAGCATTTTGCTTTAAATTAATGATGCATGGTTTGATAAAAATGATTTTACGAGAGAAGCCAAGTCTTGAATCAATTGTCGGATCAAGATCACAATTATAGAACGACTCATGTATAACTTTGTTGCTTTACTAAATCTTGATCTTTGTTTCTCTTGTGCTTGGACTTCGGCATATGTCAATGTTCCGTTCACGTCGGTTTGTCATTTATCAAAACCTACAAATATGAACACACGTTTAGTTTAGCGACTTGAGGACGTGTTTTAACAATTTCCCCCTTTTTGATAATGGCAAACCAATATCGGGATATGCATATTAATTAATTCATAATGACGATCCAAGACAAGTATATAGATATGCAACGAGTTCCCCCTCAAGTTATGAATTCCCCCTCAATTTATGCCAATATGTATATATGTGCATAGCCCATATCTTCCCCCTTTTGACATTAGCAAAAAAATAACTAACTCTTTATTGATTAGACAATATTGCAAATACATAAAAATAAAAGACAGAATATTATGCAAACTGAAAAAACAAAGAGACAAGACATTATTCATTATCATCATTGACTTCCGTCTCGACATCCGGTACATCTTCCCGAAGGAAAATTTGGGCATATGGATAATTGACGTGATCAAAATAGCCATGGAGATCGTGAGTCAATCGATTGACATTCATATCAATACGATTTAAGGATGTGGACATGGAGGCAAGTTGCTCGGAAATAGATTTGGAGGGATGCATCGGACGAGGCCGGATGACGACGTCTTTGAGGTGGAGGAGGAGGATGCTCACCGATATTGGGAAATGAAGATTCTTGAATTTCCCAATGTTTTGTCGCCTTTTTGTGAGGGCCGACGGAGGTGTCGATACCGGAAGCAACAAGAATGGTCATAACGACAAAAGCATAGGGGAGTGGCTTATCTTCCCCAATTGCATCATATAAGTGAGTCATGACGAACTTGCACCAATTGATGCGAGCTCCGGTGATGATGGCATGCATGAGTTTTGAATCCTCATGAGAGATAGTTGTGTGATTGAATTTTCGCGGTTTTAGAACGCGAGTGATGAAATAAAAAATTAGACGATATTCCGGGAGCATGTTTGTAATGGTTGGACGACGATGGTCCGGAGTTGCAATAAATTCACCGATGCCAATTTGGGTGAAGAGAATTTGTTCATCAAATAACGCGCCTTCTTCCCTAGTATAGAGAGAAATGTCTTCCCCATTGCGCGGGAGTTTAGTGAGGGCGTGAATATTTGCCTCAGATAGAGAATTGAAGTGCCATTGACGTTCGAGACAATTTCACCATCTTCGTCCTTCGCGAGATTTGAATAGAAGGCCCGAATTAGAGCAGGGTGAATGTAAGGAGTGTGAAGATATAGGAATTCAAGGAGTTGGCTTTGTATAAGCATATTTGCTGTGGATGGAGGGGCACTTTGATTAAGGAAACGATCCGTGGAAAATCGAGGAGGAAGGATTTCTTGATTTTCAAATTTTTCCATGAAGCGCATAAGTTCGGCTTCACTATTGAATCGTAAATAAGAACCATCTTTATAACAATGAACTAGTGGACGATTGACGGAATAAGAGGCAACATTTTTGCCGGAACGAGATCATTTGGAAGTTTTGCCCGTCATTTTGAATAAATAGTAATAGCCTTTGAAGAGTTTTGAGAGATTTTTGAGAATTTGGGAGCTAAGGTTGATGTTTGAGTGAAGACATTGAAGATATAATGCACGTATTTATAATGTGAAGAATGAAATAGCATTAAAGTGAAGAAATCTGCAAAAATTTAAGGAGCAAACGGTCAGAAACGATAACTATTTTGAAATACTGACTGAGAATAATCGATTATGGAAATATGGTAATCGATTATTCTGACACAGTGTGCCCAGTGATTTTCTGACTCGGGGGATAATTGATTGTGCTTTTGAGATAATCGATTATTTCAGGAAATGTAGTAACGGACATCCGAGACGGAATAGGAAAATCGATTACACTATTTTAAATAATCGATTATTGTCACACGGTGACTTAACACCTGAAAATAAATGTCAGCATAATCGATTAGGGATATGTGATAATCGATTTTTATATTTAACAGCTAAAATCCTGCAAAGCCAAAACTGTTAGATAATCGATTGTAGTGTTGTATAATCGATTATGTCAATTTTCCAGCATAATAAATATAAAACGTAAATGGGGAATAATCGATTATTGACTTTAGAGAAATCGATTATTCTGCACCAGTGTCTGATAATTCCCCCTGTCTTTGGGGCTATACCTACAAAAAAGAATTAGGCGCCTTCGACGCTCAAGTTAGTGATCGTTAAAACATAAAAATGCAATGCATGAATTAGATCAACGTGGAGTCAAGAATCCCGAGTTCACTACGAATTCGGAAGAAGGACTCTTTCTCTAAAGGCTTTGTAAAGATGTCGGCCAATTGATCTTTTGTTTCAACAAATTCAATTTCGACATCGCACTTGAGAACGTGATCTCTTATAAAGTGATGTCTAATTTCTATGTGTTTCGTTCTTGAGTGAAGAATAGGATTCTTCGTCAAGCTAATGGCGCTAGTATTATCACATCGAAGAGGGATATGATCGATACTAAGGCCATAGTCCGAGAGTTGTTGTTTCATCCAAAGGATTTGAGCGCAACAACTCCCCGCGGCTACATATTCAGCCTCGGTTGTGGACAACGCAACACTTACCTGTTTCTTGCTAAACCAAGAAACTAGAGAGCTACTGAGCAAATGGCAAGTGCCACTAGTGCTCTTGCGGTCCAATTTGCAACCCGCAAAATCGGAATCGGAATAGCCAACAAGTTGGCATGAAGAACCCTTGGGATACCATAATCCCACATTTATAGTTCCAACAAGATACTTCATTATCCGTTTTACCGCAGTTAGGTGCGACTCCTTCGGACATGATTGATATCGAGCGCATAAACATACGCTAAACATGATGTCCGGTCTACTAGCAATAAGATATAGAAGAGATCCGATCATACCTCGATACTTCTTGGTGTCTACTTCCTTACCTTTCTCATCTTTGTCAAGATGGTCGGATGTACTCATTGGGGTGGCCATTGCTTTGGCGTTGCTCATTTCAAAGCGATTTAGCAACTCCTTGCAATATTTGGATTGGCAAATGAAAGTTCCCTCTTTCATTTGTTTCACTTGCAGCCCCAAGAAGAAGTTTAGCTCACCCATCATTGACATTTCGAATTCGCTAGTCATTAACTTAGAGAATTCCTCGCATAGAAAATCATTAGCAGCACTAAAAATAATATCATCGACATAAATTTGAACTAATAGAATGTCATTGTTTTTATTTTTGATAAAAAGTGTGGTGTCAACTTTCCCCCTTTCAAACTCATTGTCTAAGAGAAATTTACTTAGACGTTCATACCAAGCTCGAGGAGCTTGTTTAAGACCATATAAAGCTTTCTTGAGCTTGAAGACATGGTCGGGAGATGTAAAATCTTCAAAGCCCGGGGGTTGTTCAACATACACTTCCTCTTGAATAAACCCATTGAGGAAGGCACTTTTGACATCCATTTGAAATAATTTGAAATTCAAAAATGATGAAAAAGCAAGTAATAAACGAATGGCTTCTAGGCGTGCGACGGGTGCATAGGTTTCTTCATAATCAATGCATTCTTCTTGATTATATCCCTTAGCAACTAGCCTAGCTTTGTTTCTAGTGATTATACCATTTTCATCTAATTTATTCCGAAAAACCCATTTCGTACCAATTATGGTGTGATTATCGGGTCTTGGCACCAATTCCCAAACATCATTACGTTTGAATTGGTTAAGCTCCTCTTGCATTGCCAAGGTCCAATGCTCATCCCCAATTGCTTCAGAAATGGTTTTAGGTTCTATTTGTGAAACAAAAGCCATATGTCCTACGGTGTCTTTAAGAAGATTTCGTGTACTTACCCCTTTCTCGATGTTGCCAATTACCTTGTCAAGAGGATGGTCTTTAGACGTCCTCCAAGCCTTAGGCATCATCGATTCTTCTTCTTGTTGTGGTACTTCTTCCGAAGGTTGTTCCATGACTTCATCTTGAACTTCCTTTGGATCCTCCTTTTGTACCTCGTCTTGAAGATGGATTTTCTTTAAAGCATCTGCAAGATCAACACAAGAACCCTTTCTCGCCAAGCGAGCATCATTTTCACAAAATACTACATGAGGAGATTCCTCGACAGTTTTAGTTCGATTATTAAACACTCTATATGCTTCGCTACGTGATGAGTAACCAAGAAAAATTCCTTCATCAGATTTCGCATCAAATTTTCCCAAGTTACTTTTCCGTTGTTGTGAATAAAATATTTACAACCGAAGACTCTAAGATGGGAAAGATTTGGTTTCCTTCCTATATAGAGTTCATAGAGAGTTTTCATGAGTATCGGTCTAATGATAGCTCTGTTTAAAACATAGCTTGCGGTACACACGGCATCCGCCCAAAAATATTTGGGAATATCGGCCTCTTCGAGCATGGTTCTAGCCATCTCTTCGAGACATCGATTTTTACGTTCTACCACTCCATTTTGTTGTGGTGTACGTGGAGCCGAAAAGGTATGTTCAATACCGAGTTCGTCACAAAAATCCGCGAAGATGTTATGATCGAACTCTCCCCCATGATCACTTCTTATGGAAGTGACGGTTGTGTTCTTTTCATTTTGAACACGTTTAAGAAAACTTTTAAAAGCTTGAAAGGCATTACTTTTATGAGCAAGAAATAACGTCCATGTAGATCTAGAATAGTCATCAACAATAACAAAAGCATAAAGATTACCACCATGACTTTTAATTCTAGAAGGTCCGAAAAGGTCCATGTGTAGAAGTCTTAAAGGTCTAGTGGTTGAAACAACATTTTTGGATTTAAAAGAAGCCTTTGTTTGTTTCCCTTTTTGACATGAATCACAAATAGAGTCTTTTTCAAATTTCATGTTTGGAAGACCAAGTACTAATTCTTGTGAAACTAGTTTGTTTAAAAGATTCATATTCACATGAGCTACTCTACGATGCCATAACCACATGTCGTCTTCTTTACTCAAAAGACAATTCACATAACTTGATGAAGAATTTTCAAGATCAACCATATAGATATTATCCATTCTAATACCACAAAGAATAATTTTAAAATCACTACGACGGATAACTAAGCATTCTTCGGAGTCAAACAATACAAGATTTACCTTGTCACATAATTGACTTATGCTCAAGAGATTATGTTTGAGACCTTTAACTAGCAAAATATGCTTAATGGAGGAGGATTCGTCCTTACCGACCGATCCAATGCCGATAATTTTTCCTTTGTTATTGTCTCAAAAAATAACATTTCCTCCTTCCGTGGGTTTTAGTTGAAGGAATTTTGATGTATCCCCGGTCATATGTTTGGAGCATCCACTATCAAGGTACCAAAGTACACTTGATCCCTTCAAACACACCTACAAAACAAATTAATGAGATTTTGGTACCCAAGCCATTTTGGGTCCTTTGCGTTAGGTGCAACATATTGGTGTGATTGTCCTGCAGTGAAATGTCTATGTCTAGTGAAGCATGCGGGAGCAATATGTCCAATTTTATTGCAATAATGACAAATGACATTCGGATTGTGCATTCTTCTAGGATGATAATAATTTGGAGGTCTAAATTTATTCACTCTATTTTTAGGAATATAGTTTTGATGTAGTTTTCGAAAATCTTGTCTAGGTGGTCTATACATGCCAATATTTCTTCTAGTATTTACTCTATTGTTAGGAATATAGTTTTGATGTGGTTTTCGAAAATCTTGTCTAGGTGGTCTATACATGCCACTATTTCTTCTAGCATTTGTTCTAGGATGAGTGTTGACATTTATTTTATTTTGCCTAAGTTGGGTCTTAGGTGGTTTAGGAATGGACTCAACTTTTTCTTTTGGCTCGTGTTTAAAGCCTATACCGTGCTTAGTGGATTTCAAATTTACAAGCACTTCATTGAGATTTTTGTGTGAAGAATTGAATTTGTGCAAGGTGCTTCTAAGACTTTCTACTTCTTCCTTTAGAGATTTGCAAGAAGTACAATCCTTGTTTGAGCTTTCGGGTTTATCGGCGCTTCTTTTGCCATAAAACTTGTTTTCCTCTTTTAATTTCTCATTTTCAAGAGTAAGTTTTTCAAAATCCTTTTCTTTTTAAGAAAATTGTTTTCTTAAATCTTTTATAGATTTAGAAGCGCTAATAAACTCTTTGTACAACTCATCAAATGCATCTTGCATTTCTTCTAAAGTGAAATAGTTCTTAGAAGAAGTACATACCTCATTTTGAGTTTCTTCGTGTGCCATAAGACACAAGTTTGTGGTCTCGTTTCCTTCTCCATCACTTGATTCGTCTCCGGAGTCGCCTCCCTAAGAGATGTATGCTCTTTGTTTCTTGAATGGTTTCTTCTCCTTTTTGATATTTGGACAATTTGATTTGATATGCCCGATTTCTCCGCATCCATAGCACTTCAATTGGTCTCCTTGTTGCTTACCTTTTCGTTCATACTTCTTTTGCATGAACTTGTGAAATTTCTTAATAACGAGTCCGAACTCGTTATCGTCGTCGCTTGAATCCTCATCATTTTGAGGTTGAGCCGTGCTTGCTTTAAGGGCGATTCTTCGTTTCCTTTGATCATCCAAAGGAGGGTTAAGAATAGTAGATTCATAGGTTTTGAGATTACCTCTAAGCCCGTCGATTGTGACATTTGTAATGCCGATTGACTCTTGAATAGCGTCGGCTTTGGAGCGCCATTCCGGAGTGAGACTTCGAAGAATTTTACGGACAAGTTCCCTATCCGTGAATGTCTTCTTAAGAGCATGAAGATCATTAACGATTTTTGAAAATCGTTCGAACATATCATCTATCTTCTCGTTTTCCTTCATATGAAAAAGTTCATATTCATGGGTTAGAAAATCTATTTTAGCTTCTCTTACCTGGTCCATACCTTCGTAGGTAATTTCCAATTTATCCCACATTTGCTTAGCCGTGGTGCAACATGAAATTTTCCGATAGTCATCGGGATTTACAGCATAGTACATCATGTTCATCGCTTTTGCGTTGTTCTCCACCTTTCTCTAATATCGTCTGCATCATACTCATCTTCCGATTTTGGCACCATTTCATTTTCTACCTTTTTGGTTGGAATTTGCTCTCCATTCTTGATAATTTTCCATAGTAGAAAATTATTTGATTGAATAAATATTCTCATCCTTTCCTTCCAATAGGTATAGTTTGTGCCATCGAATAGTGGTGGCCTTGTGAAGCATTGTCCTTCACCTAGTCCTGCATAAACACTACGAGTAGAAGCCATGGAAAGTTTCTCTCAAACTGTTAAGTCTTTCAGAGAGTATGGCTCTGATACCAATTGTTAGAATATACGCTTAACGCTAGAGGGGGGGGGTGAATAGCGTTATAATAAAAAACAATGTAAATTTGCGAAATTAAAAATTGCAGGATAACGTAAGTGCAGTAATTAAAAAGATAAGGAGAGAACACACCGAATTTTATCCTGGTTCACCACAACACGTGGTTAAGTCCCCGAGAGACTCTCTCGAGTTTACACTAACTTCGTTAAGCTTACGGGTGCCTAACAAACCGTTACACTTGCTCGTAGATATACACTCTACAAGACTTCAACCTGCTCGAGGATACCGCACCTCAAGACTTTAAACCAAGGAACTACTTTTCCTTCTTACAACAAGGGATTAGACTATCCCTTCAAGTGTGTACAAACACTTAGCACTCACTTAAACAGAACTCTCTTGAAGAGTAGATATGAGTAAATAAATACGCTCAAGAACACAACAACTTAGTCAAGAGTTTGGCTCTCAAAAACTTATGAAATGAATATAAAATGATTGCAAAGAGAGTATGTAAGCTTTAGCAAGAATGTAATCAGTTGTTGTACTTAGAAGAGTGAATTTGAGTTGTATTTATAGTGCTCAAAACACCCAAGACCGTTGCGTAATTGCCAATCACAAATTGCTGATTTTGTGCTAGGATAATCGATTATCTGATTCTGCATAATCGAATATTTGCCAACGTTCAAAAATCAATCCCAGATTTTAAGCAGAATAATCGATTATCCAAATCGTATAATCGATTACCTGACAACGTTCAAAAATCAATCCCTGATTTTATGCTTAACATAATCGATTGTCTGATCGTACATAATCGATTATCTTTCAGTGTTTGAAAATACTTTGGCAACGGTCTTTAATATAATCGATTACCAGAAAGCTATAATCGATTATTTTGCTACTTTGAAAAATCTGATGCTCACTGTCTCAACATAATCGATTAGTCTAAGGCACATAATCGATTATCTTGTAGCTTTGAAAAATCTGGTGAACACTGCCTTAACATAATCGATTATCATAAGGTACATAATCGATTATCTTGCAGCTTTGTAAAATCTGGTGTACACTGCTTTAACATAATCGATTATCATAACGTGCATAATCGATTTTGTTTGTCCAGATTTGAAAGACATGTTTAGAAATACATTTTGGTTAAAATGAAATGTTTGAAAAGCATATTTCTTTAAATTAAAGATGCATGGTTTGATAAAAATGATTTTACGAGAGAAACGAAGTCTTGAATCAATTGTCGGATCAAGATCACAATTATAGAACGACTCATGTATAACTTTGTTGCTTTACTAAATCTTGATCTTTGTTTCTCTTGTGCTTGGATTTCGGCATATGTCAATGTTCCGTTCACGTCGGTTTGTCATTTATCAAAACCTACAAATATGAACACACGTTTAGTTTAGCGACTTGAGAACGTGTTTCAACACATCAGTAAAGCTAAAGGGAAATCCTGTAGAGCCAGTATATTCAAAATGGTGATTGCTGAAGTATCATATGCTTTATGGCTGGAAAGAAATTCACGTATATTTGAGAATACTTTTCATAACAGTGAAGTCTTAGTAAGGGAACTAGCTTATATATGTAATGTTAGAGGTAATCCTAGAACTAGAAAGTAGATGCAATAATTCAGATTATAGTATACGAGTAGTTAGTTTGTTGGATTAGATTAGATAGTCAGCTAAGTATAAGCTGGACTATGGCATTGTAACGCAAGATCTTTGGTAATTAATAAAATCTTAATTAGCAAAAAAAATATTGACATCCTTATCCCTTATGAAAATCTTATGTACGCCACTTAAGGCATATCTTGTCTATGAATTTCTTTTACAAATAATACATCTATTTCTGTGTTTTCTAGCTACTTAATCATGTACTTTGCTTTCATGTTTCTATAAAATATATACATGAATATTTCGAAATTATAACCAAAACATCTTTCTTTTTCTAATCGACCACACACCAATAATCCAATCCATACTATCTAGTAGAAATGAGTAGGGGTAGTCACTTTTTAATGTGCTATTTAATTTTATCTAGCATTTTTAATGTTGAGCAAAAATAGTCATTATTCTTTTAAAATTAATACGAAAAGACGATTTTATCATTTCTTCATGAGTGTTGTGTAAATATTAAGGACACCATATCCTTAACATTCTACATATATGAAGTTAAGGACATGATGTCCTAAAGTTTAAAAATAGAAGGTGAAAATACAGAATATTTTATCTTTAATATTTGCACTAACACTCATTAAGTTAAGGTTACTATATCCTTAATATTTACACTGCACACATGAAGTTAAGGACACCGTGCCCTTAATATATACAGCACACATATAAAGTTAAGGACAAGATATTCTAAAGTTTAAAATAGGAGGTGCTTAGAATACTTTGTCCTTAGTATTTACATAACACTCATAAAGTTAAGAACATCATATCTAACATAGGAGTATTTTTGTCCGGATAGAAAAAAATATATTGAAACACTAGCTAAAGAGCAAGTAAATAGATTTTAAATAATAACTTAAAAATAAATATTACTCTAATTAATGGTTAACTGTATAAATATTGCTCTAATTAGTGACTAATTGTGCACTTCCACACAAAAAGTATAGTTCGTACATACGGCTAATAACACTAATATCCACCGACGGGCATACAGGTGATATTTTCCACATAAAGTTTTCATTGTCTGTTGTTCGCAATATTTGATGAGTGTGAAATCTGACAGGCAGCATGTGAAAGCGTATGGCCAAGGCCCAATCCCACCCCCACAAGTTTCGACTAGTTAGAATACTATATATGAAATCCAAGTATGTTTATATTCTTTTCTTTGATTTTTTATTTGGTATTCGATTTATGCATTAAAACCCGATTACATTCAAATTTGTATTTGGAACCAAAAATTTTAAATTTATAGGTTTTAAATTTTAATTGCCTTAACTTACTAGGTTCTAAAATAATTTTTATATATTTAATAAATTTTTAAGATAAATACATATCGACCCCACGCTCGCTGCCACTGCTCATAGGGCCTCATTCGAAGGAAAACATTTCCTGTCAAAAATTTTTTCGTACCCAAGACTCGAACTCGAAACCTCGGATTAAAAATCAACAATCCCATCCACGACACCACACCAAATACCAAATACCAAAAAAAGCAAACAACATTTTCATACATAAAATTCAAATGCAAAATTAACAAGTCACTCTTTTACAATCACCACACACTTGACACTACTTACTATCAACTTTACAAAGTTCCAGAAAATAAAAAGACATCTTAGGAAATACAACCTTAAAACATATGGAATTAATTCTTACAACACCAAACCCACCCCTTTTTTTAACCATATATATATATATGTATATATATATATATATATATATATATATATATATATATATATATATATATATATATATATATATATATATATATATATATATATATATATATATATATATATATATATATATATATATATATATATATTTATCTTCCAAAGATTGATTTGAGCCACCAAATTCCTTTGGTGTCCTGTGGGAGTTCACCCTCTGGTGGAGGATCAGACTGAGGTGTCTTGCGAAGTTTACTCACATCATACCCAACTTCTTTAGCCTTCTCAATCAGCATGTTGTATTTCTCTTCGTCAAGATGTGTTTTCCTACATAATATCTGCAAATCAAAAAATATTTTGTTAAGCTCTAAAAACGTAACCTCACAAATAAAAATTATAATATCAGGGAACTAGTAGTCAATGAAGTAAAGAGTTAATTTAAAGCATTTAGCACCCTCATCACGAAAAGTCTTTAAGTAGCACTGGTTGAGCATAATATTGTGCCCTATCGCATAAACATAATATTGTGTCCCGTCGCGTAAAAATACTCTGGCTAAAGTTATCTAATAACTACAACTATGCTGGTGAGAGATAGCTAATATCGATCGAATAGTGAAGGACTCGAGGTGCACACAAACAAATTAATAAAGAATAAACAAATTCCCAGATGAACAATCAATTCCTCAGAGCAGACACATTAAGTCAATCTAATTATACTCAAAGCTCATGCATCCAAATTTGGAAGAGGAGCTTTGGCGCAACTGGTAAGGGTGAAAAAATTTACCCCTGACTAAGAAGGCACGTGTTCGAACAGTGGAAATAACCTTCCGCAGAGATGCGAGATAAGCAAGCGTACAATAAACCCTTGGACTCCGGCGCTGGACCCGAACATAGCGGGAGGGTGTACTAGTCCAAATTTCACATGAAAATGGTCAAAAACCATGACTTTATAAAATGTCAAAAAGAAAAGGGAACTTACCCAAAGATAATTCCTACTAGGCTGACCAATCAAAGCATATTTATAATCATCATCAATATAAAGAACCCAATAATCTCCAGTAATAGGAATAATTGGCAAAAATGGAGGAAGATAAAACTTCACTTTAAGCTTAGCTTCATCACTTTTAGGATTAGCTTTATATGCAGTCCCTTCAATTGAACCTCTTTTGCCATCACTCCATGTTTCATTTAACACATGAACTGTACCATCTGGATTTAAAGAGTAAGTGGCTCTTGTATTTACACCATTTTTGGGCTGATTTCTTGATGGAAAACTAGCTATTTCATACCATCTTCCCATATATCTTTCAACATCCAAATTCCTCACTACTTCCATTTCTTTATTGGCCATTTTTTCAAGAAAATATTTTTTTTTTCCTCTAAGATTTTTGTGAGTTGGAGTAGGGTTTAGTAATTTTTATATAAGGGGCTTTGGATTGGGTTTTTGATAAGGTTTACTGGGGTTTGATGAGATATATAAAGGTGGTAGGATGTAATGTGAAATTTGTGGATATAGACGTGGGGGCTTGAACACCTTACAAGTGTAATATTGGAATTTTTGGAATACTAATGTTTTTGGCGGATTGAATTGGTAAATTCTAGAATATTCGTGTTTAAATTCTAATACAAGGGGCGGTTAAGTTGTTTGTTTTCGGAATTTTAAAATATTCTTTTAATAATTATGGTGTTCGGATCACCTTACGCGTACATAATTAATTTTATAAGTTACCTATTATTTCTCACTAACATAGATGTATATGATAACTTTATCTATATATTAAAACTTGGACAAATAAAGGTAACAACAAATTTGCATATATACATAATCTATTTATTATTAATGCAAGTTAACATAAGTTATCTATCAACATTATTTTTTCTCTGTTTTAACTAGTGCTTGTCGAAGAACTATATGCATTTACTTTTAAAATGACTATAAATATTTTCTAAATAATAAGTGTATTAAATTAAATTGGGCATTTCATTCGTTCAGTTAAGACAACAACAACAACAACAACAACAACCCAGTATACTCCCACAAGGTGAGGTCTGGGAAAGGTAATATGTAGACGAGCTTTATCCCTATCCGAAAGGGCAATTCGTTCAGTTAAGAAAAAACCACATAATTAGAAAAGCTATATTTGAATGCAGCGGATATAAAATGATTATGTGAGAGTGTACTAATTAAAGACGTTAAGATCTGTGTGTAGTTGTTAGGCTCGTGACTCAAAATGATTAGTGTATACATAGTAACCATATTTAAGATTTCAAAAATTCTGGTAATAAACTAACTTTCCCCATTAATTTCTCAGTTTTCAGTTTCAAACTATGTTTAGTTAATTTTTCTAGTTAAAATCAAAGACGAAATAAAATCTAAATTATTCATAATTAACTTAAAAGGACAATTCAGTGCACCAAAATTAAAAAATAGCCAGATTTACAAGTGGTCATTCAAAAATAGCAACAGTTCCAAAAGTAATCGAAATTTAGCCACTTTTCATGTGAGGATAAATCTGAACGAAAACACTATTCAAAATCCGGAAAAATATTTCAGCATAATATACTGGTGTTCGAATATAATATATCAGTCCAACATAATATACTGGAGTTTAGAACATCGATGCTCCAGCCTCCAGTATATTATACTAGAACCAGCAAAGTAAAGTGGTCCAGCATAATATGTTGGAAATTCATACACAGGTACACCGAACTCCAGTATATTATGCTAGACTGGTCTCTATTGCAGCAAAGTAGTGAATATTTTTCCATGACTTGGCAAACACTAGTTATTTTTGAATGATCAGTCCGAAAATTGGCTAGACCGTGCTAATTAACAAACTCCAGCTATGCGCGGATGCGGGAAAGGGCCGGAGCTTCATTTTTTTTATAGTAATTCTCTGCAACATAATTTGTTTCATTTTTCCATTTATCTCTCCGTCAGTCAGTCGTGAAGGATGTAGCAAATTAATCAGTATTCACAAATTTAAAACAGAATGGTAGAGACAATGTAAAAGTAACACGTACTCAATTATAGATAAAACGTAAACAGAGGTTATTTACATACCGTTATTTCACGCTTACAGTTCCTTTTTGTGGTAGCTTGCCTTCAATGGCTAAAAGCCAGAATGTTTCTGGGGAAATCCCAATTAAGAATACAATCTCAACTTAGACCTTGCCAGAGGGTAGTATTCACTGGTTCTTGGATACTCAAAAGAGGATTACCCATGGTTTTTGGATCCTTAAAAAGAATTTCAGAACATCTAACCATTAATAGCATACCATTAAGGCAAGAGGAGTTGCTTTGATGGTAAGCAATCCCCACTTCCAACCGAGAGGTTGTGAGTTCGAGTCTCCCCAAGAGCAAGGTGGAAAGTTCTTGGAGGGAAGAATGCCGGGGGTCTATTTGGAAACAGCCTCTCTACCCCAGGGTAGAGGTAAGGTCTGCGTACATACTATCCTCCCCAGACCCCACTATGTTGAATTATACTGGGTTGTTGTTTATTACTTGAAATGGAGTCGATGGAGAATATCCAGAGAGCAACTTATCTTGCCTTTGGGAAAGCACTAAAGAAGGTGCTGACATTATTGACGTTCTAATACAACTGACAAAAGATGGAGTCGCACTCTGGTGGTCTTCAGATGGACTCCTCCCAATAACCACAGCGCCAGAATGCTTCATGAATTTAGCAACTCATATGAACAAAGATTAAAGCTTCTCGCAAATTTTCTCTTTAACCTTGCAATACAAACAAAACATAATTGAGCGTGAGCTCTCTTAACATTAATAGCGTTTTCACAAAACATAATCGAAATACTACTTATTCTTTCTCTCTCTTTCTTCTTTGTTTTAGTCCATTTGCAGCTAAACTGTACAGTGATTTAGCAAAGAATTCCAAACGGAACTGTAAGCAAGATCATGGGGAAGATTGTTACCCTCTTACTAGTCTTGAAATTGAGAAGCAAAATCAACTGCTGGAGTTTGATTTGATCAAACATAGATTTAAGTTTCTTTTCCATAGTAGTCAGCCATATAAGAATCTAGCCTAGTGGTAAAGTACATAATACCTGTAACTTTGTCTTCAACGATGCTGAATACCTTGGACCGAGCAATCTTGATATAATCGAAGCCATCACGACTGCCATTTGTAATGCCACCTTGGATAACCATCAAAGCAGAAGGTTTGATAATGTCAAGTAAAAGTTCAGTGCTATTAAGGCTCAAGGATATCCCCATTTACCAATTAACAGAAGTGTAGCCAATTCAAATCCTTCTTCATAAGAGATGTACCAGTGATAAACAGGCAGTTATTATTGCTCCACATTAGGATATGCGGTAACGGAAAAACTGAACCTGCCAACTTAAAATGCTTTTCACTAAGCACTAAAAAACCTCAAACCATTGAATATTGGAATGAAACGCGTCCAAATGGGGATAGATGGATAGTACGTATTCCTAAATCTGACAGTAGCTTGTTTGGTATTGAAGCGTTCTAGTTGCGAAGAGGCGGAAATGACAATGTTGGAGAAATGAAAAAATAAAGAAAAAGGAAAAAAAGGATATACTATTGTAGAAGAAATAGGCAGGTAGATAGAAAGAAATGAGGCTCAGATTTGCCTAAAACTATCAGAAAAAGGCTAATCTGCCATGGCTGCTAAGGCCAGAGCTTTTGCAAGACAGGAAATAAAACCAGCTTCCAAAACTTCCCCTGAACTTTGCCAAGCCAAGATACAAATCAGCATCCGAGATTTCGAGCTTACTGGATAAAATCATCACAGCCTCATTGATTAGGTTTAGGGTTTAGACATGAATGGATTCATATATGAGCTATAGTTGATTGATTTATCATCATAATCATCATCATCATTGTCGAGATATAATATGAAGTGTACTCTCCATCTAACAGCTTAAAATATTAGATGAGATGGTCCACAATCAATAGTATTTTGCAGTGCAAGGCTGTAGATCACAAAAGAATTCATCTGCTCCAAACTCACAGAGAATAGAGAAACCCCATTAAGAATTCATGCATTCTCAGAGTCACAAAAGCCTCTTTTTTTAGAATAATCAAGGTAACGGGGTAGGCTCAGATAACTATCATGGCTGCATGCTTCAGTTGGCCTTAGGAGATGGAGAAGAAACATAAAAAATGTATAGTTTCTCTCCACATCTCACATACCAATCTGAGCTGCCATGCCAAGTTACAATTACTCTTTTACAATGTCAACCAAATTTTGCCCACACACCTAAACAGTATTTTCAGCTCAAAGGAAAATTTCTGATTCATCTTTCAGAAACAGCAATCTTCAATTCTTCATAGCCTCTGAAAAATGGAATCGAAGGAGTAATAAATCAATCAACTACTGGTGGTTTTGCAATTGGAAAGTTTTTCATTTGATAGATCATCAGCAGCGTAGAATGAGAATGACAGAGAGTGGCAAAACCACCCATTGAAATTCCCCAAAGCTCTTTGCTCTCACCGCAGTCTCAGACTCAAACTAATCACCGTCTTTATATTTCCCTTTTGAGGCTCAGATGTGTGTTATAGCTCAAACAAAAGAGATCCGACGACACCATGGCTGCAAAAACCACCAAATCTGGGGCATGCCCCGCCAAGGTATGGGACGGATAATCTCAAATGCTCAATTACTAAGCTCGGAAGGGAATGAAAGATATGCAAAATCCTCAACACATCTTTCGAGGCATCAACCATTCTCACCACCTCCGGCATAACTTGTCTCTAAATCAAATGAACCCTAACAGCTTGTTTTGATGGTTGTTAACCATTGTATTGTGTTGTTATTTCAGATAGGCCTAATACATAGGCAGCTCCTCAAACATTGCACGAATTGTCATTTAGACACTTCTACTTTACAAAGCAAAAGAGAACACGACGCTGCCATGACTGCAGACACCAGTTTGCTACATAAGCCATACCAGGCCGCACTGCCAAGATACGACTCGAAACTTCTTAATGACAAGATTGAACATATCCCAGAAAGGAAAGTAATCTTCACAGCCCCTTACAGCATCAGTAGCAGCAGCACAGAGTGAAGAGGAAGAGGAGTACACTGGTTTCTTTGGTTGACGGATTTTTCCTTCTTCTTTTTCTTGTTTATTCCAAAGGGCTGTTGGTATTTTTGATTATGAATGGAAAAATCACAAGCATAACAGAGAGGGGCAACCACCCTTTACAGAAAATCCATCTCTCTAATGCCTCATTCTTCTTTCTTGCTAGGCTATGCTTAGCTGATACTGAACAAATATGGTGATGGATTAGGAATGCAAGATGCTTTATAACTTGTAGTAGAAAGTCGCAGGTTAGACATATCCCAACATTGAATCATGGAAAAGATTCTGGTTTTTTTTCTCTCAAGCAAATGGGTCTCAGATGTGTCTTATGATAAGGCAAAAGAGAAGCCAGCCACGTCATGGCTGCAAATAGCGGTTGCATGAGAGACAGAAAAGTCTCAGTCACAGGCCATACCGGGTTGCCACGCCAAGATACGGGTTGGATAATCTCTATGCCCTAGTTGGTTAGCCCTTATATAGAAACATCATCATCACTGCCTCTTTATGTACCTTCCATCAACACCATAAAAAACGCAAACACGGATATATAAGTTAAATTCTATTTGCAGTTTCTGCTATTTCTAAAAACAAAGGGTTGTTGGTTGTTTGATAATGGACAAAAATCAATGGCGGGAACAGAGAGGGGCAACCACCCTTTAAAGAACATCCCAAACTCTCTATTTTGCCTCATTTCTTTCTTTCTGAGCCAACCATTCGTTTTGGGTAAATATTGTGGTTTTTTCATCTCCAAGTTTCCCAGTTCTCTTTTTCCCTCTTTTTTCTATGTACTAGTCTCTGGATAAAGCCTTGGCTAAAAAGCCATACCATTTAGCTTGGCCTCCGTGCTTTTATAATAGTATAGATATAGATAGATAGATAGATTTAAATCCCCTAGGAAGGGTTAATTTCTTAAATAAAGACTAGCATGGGCCTTTTCGACAAAGCAAAAGATAGGGGTCGGATATTTTCTCGATGCAGTCATTGAACATATCCCATAAAAGAAAAGCAAGATTTGCACAAATAGGATAATTTGAGGCCACTGTTTAACGGCTCAGATGAGTGTTATGATAATGCAAATAAGAAGTCAGCCACGCCATTGCTGCAAACACTGGTTGCATGTGAGAGAGAAGACTCAGACACAGGCTATACCAAGTTGCCAAGCCAAGGTACGAGGTCAGATAATCACCATGGCCTAATTGATTAGCCCAGATATATAAACATCATCATCATTGCCTCTTTATATACCTTCTATCGACACCTAAAAAACAACACACCACACATAGAGGAAAGGCAGATATGTAGTAGTACTAGGAGGAGGAGTATTCTTTATGTTTCTGTTTTTTCCATGACAAGGGCTGTTGGTGTTTTGTGAATAAACGAAAATCAATGGCAGATCAGATAGGGGTAACCACCCATTAAAGAAAATCCCCAACTCTCTGTTATGCATCATTTCTTTTTGGACTGATAACTTGTAGCAGAAAGTGCCACAGTTCACATATCCAACATTGAATCACGGAAAAGGTTATGTTTGTTTTTTTTCCTTTTCAGCAAATGGGTCTCAGATTTATTGATTAGAGAAAAGAGAACCCAGCCACGCCATGGCTGCAAACACCAGTTGCATATCAGAGAAAGAAGTCTCAATCACATGCCATATCGGGTTACCCATGCAAAGATACAGGTCAAGTTAACTTCACCCCAAATTCGTTAGATCAGATATAGCAACATCATCATCACTGCCTCTTTATGTACCTTCTATCCACACTGAAAAAACAATACACAGTAACACACACACACATGCGCGGAGGAAAGACAGAGATGTCAGTGTATACGTTAAATTCTCTTCCAATTATAAGTTTTTCCCATAAACAAAGGGTTGTTGGCTGTTTTGATAGTAGGAATAGCAGCGGCAACCACCCTTTTAAACAACATAATACCCAGTGTGATCCCACAAGTGAGGTCAGGGGAGGGTGGTGTTTACGCAAACCTTACCCCTACCTTGTGTCAGGAAGAGAGGCTATTTAGCATAGACCCTCGGCTGCAACCATCCTTTTAAAGAAAATCCTAGTGCTCTCTGTTTTGCCTCATTTCTTTCATTTCTGGGCTAACCTTTTCCTTCTATGGGAAATTCTTTGGTTTTTTCACCTTGAAATTCCCTAGCTCTATTTCCCTCTTTTCTCTGTAATAAATTTCCCGTGGGATAGTGAGAGAGAAAAACAAAGAGAGAAGGAAGAGTTAGTTTCTTAAATCAGGAATTACACGGTCCTTTCGGTTAAAAAGTCTCGGTTACAGTCTTAAAATGAGACTGGTTAGTTTCCTACATCACGAATTACACGGTCCTTTCGGTTAAAAAGTCACGGTTACAGTCTTAAAATGAGACTTACGAGAGTCTTTCGGTTAAAACTCAAAAGAGAATAATGGACTCGCCATTGAAGAACATTAAACGGCCATTGAAGACAAGAGGGGTTGCTCTGATGGTAAGCAACCCCACTTCCAACCGAGAGGTTGTGAGTTCGAGTCTCCCCAAGAGCAAGGTGGGAAGTTCTTGAAGGGAAGGATGCCGGAGGTCTATTTGGAAACAGCCTCTCTACCCAAGGGTAGGGGTAAGGTCTGCATACACACTACCCTCCCAGACCCCACTAAGTGGGATTATACTGGATTATTGTTGTTGTTGTAAGGGCTCAGATTTGCCATATTTAAACTAAGCAAAAGAGAAGGCAATGCCGCCATGGCTGCGGACACCAGTTTGCTATACAAAGCCATACGGTGTCGCCTCGCCAAGATACAGGTCAGTATTTTCTCAATGCCACGATTGAACAAAGCCCGAAATATAAGCCAATCATCACAGCCCCTTTAAAACATCAGTAGCAGCACCACAAAGAGAAGAGGAAGATGAAGAAGAGTACAAGCGTGTGTTTGGATGAAGGATTTTATTTTTTTCTTGTTTAAAGGATCTTTACACAAATAGCCGACCAGATTCACCATTACTTTTCCTAGCCGGTATACATAGATTAACACTAATTAAACATGGCTATACACATAATACATGAATTATACATATATATCCGCCTGCTAGTTTTAGTTTAGGCATGGGGTGGGCGGCTATATAGGTTAATTCTTCATAGGTTTTAGGATTACCTCTTAGTGCGTCGATGGTGACGTTTGAGACTCCAATTGATTCTTGGATAGCATCGGCTTTGGATCGCCATGCCGGTGTGAGGCTTCTAAGAACTTTTCGAACAAGTTCTCTATCCGTGAACGTCTTCTTGAGGACGTGTAGATCATTTACTATTGTTGAAAAGCGCTCAAACATCTCATCTACTTTTTCTCCTTCCTTCATATGAAACAATTCGTAAGCATGAGTAAGAAAATCAACTTTTGCTTCTCTTACCTGGTCAGTCCCTTCGTAAGTGACTTCTAATTTGTCCCACATTTCTTTTGCTGTTTTGCAACATGAAAGTTTCCTGTAATCGTTAGCGTTAATAGCACAATACAATAAATTTACAGCTTTATAATTATTTTGAATCATTCTATTGTCCTCTGTGGTGTACTCCTCTTCGGATTTGGGAATCCATTCGCCTTCCACTTTCTTGACTGGAATTTCATTTCCCTTTGTGTACACCTTCCAAAGGTAGGGACAATTTGACCGAATGAAGATTTCCATCCTTTCCTTCCAGTATGAGTAATTTGTGCCATTGAATAGAGGAGGTCGTGTAGGGCATTGTCCTTCTTCAATTCCTGCAAAAGAATCTAGAGTAGAAGCCATGGATGGTTCTCTCAAACTGTTAAGTTTTTCAGAGAGTTGGGCTCTGATACCAATTGTTAGAAACTACGCTTAACGCTAGAGGGGGGGTGAATAGCGTTTTAATGAAATTTAGCGTTTTCTTGCGGAATTTAAATTTTACAGGAAGTAAATAAGTGCAATAAAAATAACTTACACAAGGATATATCCTGGTTGGCCACAACAGTGGTTAGTCCAGTCCCCGAGAGACTCTCTCGAGATTTTCTACTAACTTGTTAAGCTTACGGGTGCTTAACAAACCTTTACAGTTGCTCGGAGATACAATCTCAAAGACTTCACTTGCTCGGAGGTTCCTCACCTCAAAGACTTCACTTGCTCGGGGATACAATCCCAAAGACTTCACTTGCTCGGGGATACAATCCCAAAGACTTCACTTGCTCGGGGATACAATCCCAAAGACTTCACTTGCTCGGGGATACAATCCCAAAGACTTCAACAGAGGAAGCACAAGTTCCTCAACACAAGAGAATCAAAATTCTCTTACAAGTATTTGAAATACTTGAACACTCACTTAACAAAGGTACTCCTTGATGAGTAGATATGAGTAAAATAATACGCTCAAGATCACAACAACTTTGAACAATAATATGGCTCTCAAAAGCTTTATGAAATGAGTAGAAAATGATGAACAATTGAATGAAAGCTTAAAGCAATGTAATGATCAGTTAGTGTATGTTGTTGTGTTTAAAACACTGAGTTGAAGCTGTATTTATAGGTGCAAAACTTGGTCTTACCGTTGTCTAATTGCCAATTAAGAATTGCTGAATTTACTCAGTGACAATCGATTGTCAAGACCAAACAATCGATTATCTGCCAGTCAGATCAAAAATCAATCCCAGATTTTACGCTTAATAATCGATTACTTACAATCCATAATCGATTACTGGCAAAATTCAAATTCAGATAATCGATTATACCAAATCTATAATCGATTACTTCAGCAACGTTCCAAAAATCATTTACAGATTTTAATCAAAAACATCGATTATAGCAAATCAATAATCGATTACCTCATTAACGTTTTAAAAATTATTTCCGGATTTTGAGCAAAACATCGATTACAGAAAACCAATAATCGATTACTTTGAGGTATTTGAAAATCATTTGACAACGGTCAGCTTCAACAATCGATTGTCCCTTGCAACAATCGATTGCTTGTCATTTTCTGAAAATCTCAAATCACACTGTTTCAAGCCAAAGTTTTTGCGACTAAGTATAAGCTTTGACAATCGATTGTTGGACATAGACAATCGATTGTTAAACCCAGTTAACTCAACATAATTGATTACTATTAGTTACTAATCGATTACTTAAGTAATTTTAAAATCACTGGGAGACATCAACTCAACATAATCGATTACCATTAGTTCATAATCGATTATTCTGAGTATTGGAAAACTTTACCTCATCAATAATCGATTGTCATTAGTTCACAATCGATTATCTTGCAGATTTGGAAAAACCTGATGTTAACTATCTTATTCACAATCGATTATCATTAGTTCATAATCGATTGTCATGCAGTCTTGGCTTATAAACAATCGATTATCATAAGTACATAATCGATTATTCTTAGCCCAGATTTCTGAGGTATGTTTAGAAAACATTTTGTCTAATGTAAATATGCATCATTTGAAATTATTTGATACAGAAATAAGTATGCATGATTTTGAAAAATAGTTTTATGAGAGAAGCCATGTTATGGAGTCAAGTTATAGGATCAAGATCACATTTAAGAATAACTCAATAATAACAATTAAAAACAACGTCTTGAGCTTCAATCTCAACATTTGTGCTCTTGTACTTGAACTCCGTCATATATCAATTTGTGCTTTGTTTGTCATTCATCAAAACCTACAAAAGAATACACGTTTAGTATATCGCATTGAGAACGTGTTTCCAACAGTGCCGACCTGTAGTAGCTGACTAGGGTAAATATCTGTGTGATGACATGATTTGTATAATCATTGATCTTTGTCATGTGTTTAATCACCATAATGAAATGCTAAGTCACTTTTCCTAAAATTAAATAATTAAATTATATTCTTCCTAAGAATTGGAAACTGAAAAATAAGTTGAATCTATTATGTGACTCCTATGCATACTGTGGGTTAAGCATGGATCGGGCTACACGCCGTAGCGATTATATACATTGGATCGGGCTACACGCCGTAGCGATTATATACATTGACATAGAGGCCAAGAGCCTGTTTTATGCCAATACCTAGCTGATATTACGCTTGGGCTGAAGGAGCCCCTCCGGAGTCTTTACACAATCCCAGTGAGCGCCGTCGACGATAAATAAATATTGATGACTCGGGCTGTATGCCGCAACGTATTCATGTGCATTGCATTGCATTTTTTATGATACTTGGCTGTTATATTTGATATTGTTTTGTTGTTAGTTCGTAGCTAAGGAATAGGACTGTTAGATTTAGCTTTGTTTTGTGGCACTTCATGGATTTCTTTCTTTCAGACATTTTTCTGTGCTTATTTTTTACTGAGTCGGTAGTATTCACCCCTACTCCCTGCACCTTGTGTGCAGATTTAGGTACACCGGAGGCTTAGCTAAAACTCATAGTCTCCAGAGATTTCCAGAGTCGTTGAGGTAGCTGCATGACGTTCACAGGACCTGGCTGCTATTCATTTTTCCACTTTAATATTATTACATACATTCTAGATTTTATTATTTCCATCCAGATATATTGTCCAGTTTTGTTTAGAGGCTCTAGACTCGTGACCCCAGATATTTGGGAGTGATTATTTAGATTTCGTAATATTCTATTATTATTATGGGATAATTATTCTAAAATTAGTATATTATTCTTAAATTGTCGAATTTAAGACTTATATGTTAAATTGGAAGCGACTGTTGGTCAGGCTTACCTAGCTTTAGGGCTGGGTGCCATCACGTCCAGGTTTGGGTTGTGACAAGTTGGTAAAGCCTAAGTTACTAGGCCTCGCGAGTCATGAGCCAGTTTAGTAGAGTCTTGTTTATGGATGTTTATCATTTTTCGTATTTGTCCTTATTATTCTATTATTATTCTAATATTACTATAATATTCTTAAATCGTCGGTTTTGAGACTCAGTATTTAAATTGGAAGCAATTGTTGGTCATACTTACCTAGCTTTAGGGCTGGGTGCCATCATGACCGGGTTTGGGTCGTGACAGTTGTGGCGTGCAACCCGATTCAGATAACATACCCGTGGTGGCGTGCCACCCGATCCACACAAATGTCTCACATAAGGAGATGCACATCGAGCCAAATTTTCTTATTATGAAAAAATATTGAGTATCGGTCGTACGCATACTGAGTGCATAATGATATCTATAGCATTCTAAGCTACAAAAACAAACTCAACTTCCACTATGAATCTCGATAGCACCACACTATACGTGCCCACAGTTCAAAAATCATAGCGCCTCACAGCATAGAAAAGCAACTCATAGATCTCCCCAGATCACTAGCAGGTTCAATAACGATCGAATCAACATATCCTTCATCAATACAATCCGGGGCCAACCAAGCCAACTCAAGCTAAACACGTTTCCAATTAGCTTACCAATAAACTCATTACCAAGAAGCCTAAAGTTGCTCCTTCCACTGCTATAACTCATGTCGGAGTCGTACAATACGGTGCCGACACCAAATCAATACCGAAATCCAAAATCTCGCCTGGCAACATGCACAACCATAAGGAACGCATCCGAAAAGGTCCTTCAATACCGGAACTGAATCAATGGTAGAAACCTCTATACTGACATCCGTCACAAAGGCCCAATTAAGGAAAGCAATTCTTCTCAGCCGTCCGCTGGTCTTTGGAACACAACCATTCTTCTAGAACATAGTCCGATGCACCTCGCCATGCAACGTGTAGCATTTTTCGAGATAAGCCATAACACAATAGTCTAGAATAACCCAACACAGAGACAACCAGTCTACACACCAATATCATATCCAAAATCTAATATACCAAGCAAAGAAAGGTCCACTCGATCTTCCAAATTCCAATATCTGCTAACGGTACCAATACACACGATCCACAACCACTACATAGCCTTAACATGGGAACTCCCAGTCTCCAACTCCATATAGCACACGAATCACTGTACCTGATCCCAACTTCCGCCGTATGAATACATATTACATCTCAAGTACCCAATCATTCCACGAAAATATTCTAAAATTTCCATGTGCCATCAACAAACATAAACATCAACAGTCGATCCAATCAAGAAAATGGCACAATCCCATCGAATTATTATCAGGTTACATCACCTTCCCTTTTTACTGAACATAATTCCCCCTCAAATTACTAGAATAGTAATACCATTTCCTTAGTCATCTGAAGGTCGATTCTTAAATCATATGCAGCTGTCTGTGATGCTTAAGAATTTAATAGCTTTCCATTCTGATCTGAACCAAAGCCTTACACACGCAAATCCCAATCTTCCTCAATATATCGCATATACCGTACCGCACTAGGATAATCATGAGAACTCCATCTCCTTTTTCCCTACCACAGACATCCACGCACTCAACTAGTCAAGAACTTTCATTGATCCCACTTAGAATAAAGTCATTACACACTCCATGCTCTGTACGTCCATAGAAAATATACATCTCCAAACCCAACAAGAATTCTCTCTCATTACATTTGCACAGGCTAAACTGTTAGGACAGAATCCTTATACTAGACTAAGCTAAACAAGCTGTCAGAACTCAAGAGCATTGCTGCCAAAATGCCTGTAAAAGTTTCATTACCTCGAACACATACAAAGAATTAATCATACCCTTACCTTACCGATTCGGTCTATTATCAAACTACTTCATTTATCTAGGTTTCCTTCTGATTCACTTTCAACTTGATATTCCTTCTTGCTGTAGCACCACAGTTCATTAACTCAGGCTCACTACACGGTACCCAAGCACAAGACCACACTGTCTAAGACCCACAAGCCACTGAATACTCTCTCAAATATTTCCAGAAACACAACATTCCTAAAATATTCTACTAAGAAGAACTTCCTGTGAATCCAACTCTGTTACCTTTATTTTCCAGATATTGATGCATAGAATCCCATAATTAACATAAAATACCACAAGTTTTGATCTTTTCTAACAAAACCACAATCTTTAATCGCATACACAACCTTAAAACACCTGATCGTTACATGTAAAATTCTTGAACACGATAAAACCATTATCGAGAGTCACTCACTCTTATACAATTGCAAATTACCTGACTAAACGAATAGAGCCACTCGTGTCTTATAGCACTCTGACACTGCATAACATGATCTCATACCAATACAAATCACCATCTTCCTTCTCTATACACTAAGCATTCTTTATCAACAACAATTCAAGACCTCCTAATACTTTCTCACATCTATGAAGCACCATATTTGTCAGTATTTTGCTTCATTCGTGCCATCTTCGGCTCAATTTCTGTGATCTAAATTGATCTGCCAGCATATCTCGAAACGGAACTAACATAGCACATAACCGTGCAATTAGCTAATCAACAGCAGCCTCCCCAAATTGGCTCGAAGCCATAAATCAGGACACACTCAATATCCCATAATACCTTTTCTCTAATGATGCTACCATATCATTGTGAGATTAAACTCAAATCATTTACTAATTTATGAAAACACATATCATCCTAGTACTGAAATCCTCTACAAGTCTCACATTCATCCCCACACCAGTCGAGTACACACTCTTAAGTGACCCCAGATTCTCAATTTAAACACGTACTCTTCAAGTACACATGAGACCTTCTAACATACGAATAAAGATCATACCACTTAAGAACAACCCGCAGGAGATAACCCACCTGCTTTGACTCAATTTAGAACTTAGGCATACTTTCCACCATCATATACGCTACACAGTCAATTTAATCTTCCTGAGTCGGACTCATATCATAATATGCAATTTACTTCATTCTCACTAGGAGGCCTGGAAAGATCTTTTACGCACCCATAACTCGGGGCAACACATCCAATCACAATGGAAATCAAACACTTAATAGTCCATCTATCACATAGCAGAACTTCTTCGACACTTCCAAGTCATAAAGACACACCAGAAAGCACCAACATACTCATCACGTAGCTATCCAGCGCCATTCCCACCATTAGGGACAATACTAAACATATAAGTTCACAACACCGGCTCGCAAAATTTTCACCTCGGTGCTCAAGCCATAAGCGAAGATTCGGTCTCAAGTCCTACAGAACGGCTGATAATAGGTGAATTTAACTATATTCACGCCCTAAATAACCACCTTCTTGCATAGTTTTGGTAATATAAGTGATAATAAAATACTCTTAGGAGTGGTTTTCGTGATTTGCAGGTTATATATGACTACAGAAGGCTTGGGAGTACTTTTGGAGTCAAAAAATGAAGAAAAAGAGGCTAACCGTGAAAATTCCTAAGTGAACCACGCCAAAAACAGGCTGAAGAATTAGAGGAAGTGTACTGTCGCGGTTCCACCGCGACCGCGGCAGAACCGCGGTGAGATGTTGTTGCGGATAAAATGAGAATCAGAGGGGCTGTTTGGCCGCAGTTCTACCGCGACCGTGGCAGAACCGCGGTAGGCATAGAAAAGTTCAGGGATAGAAGTGTCAACATGGGATTTTTAGCCCTAAACCTTATTTTAGTCAATAGATTACGCCCAAAGGAGGCATGTATTGAATTTTTAGAGTTCTTGAACGGAAAAACAATTGTGAGAGAATACCCAAACCATATTTCTTCGTTTCTTTTGATTTTTATTGTTTGTTTATGATGAATCTTAATTTAGTTTGTTTACCCATAGCCATGAGTAGCTACATTTCTTGTCTAAGATTTTGATGGAACCTATTGGGGATGAACTTCTTGTTTATGTGAATACAAATTGCTAGTTTCAATCTTTATTTATTCAACTATGTTCTTATTATAGTTAATTGATAGGGTCCTCAATTAGTTGTACCTATTTAGTGTGCATAATTCGGAATAGAGTGCATATTTAGATTATTGTTGAATAACACCACTCCTGAAGTATAAGAGTAATCTATAGCTGATGGTTTAAAGACGAGATTAGGGATAACGAAGCATTGGGTGCAATCTTAAGTGAACCGTATTAATTAAAGCTAGCTAGTGTATCTCGGAAGAATGCAATAGTATATTACTGTGATTATTCTGGAGAGATTTACGGTAAGAAGAGTGTTCATGATTGAAAGAGATGTGTTGGTAAATTTGTATGAAGCATAAACAGAAGGGATTCCATCAATAGAGGAAATCTTCACCTTATATTTTTCTCGTCATTATTTACAACCTTAGAATTTTAGTTTACATATGTTTAATTTACTTGCAATATTAGTTACTAAAGAAACCATCAAATGTGATTCAAACGTTTGGGAAACTGGTTCTAAAGAGTTTAGTGGGTCTAAAGATTTTGATTGATAGGTTAACTCTTTGTGGATTGACCCTGGGCATAATACTCGGGTTATATTTACAGTGTCCGCAGAGTCCTTTTTAGAGGGCGTAGTTGAGCATGATCACCATCCCAACATCAACTAATAGAAATCACATCTCGCCCCTTGATCGGGGAATCGCAAACCATCAAGGTACGCATAACATTGAGCGCTCATGCGCGCATACAGACGTGAGGGAGGAATTTCAAGAGTTATATATCCCAAGCTGAATCAAGTACGCACGATAAGAATTCCAAGAAAGGGAAGTTTTCCTAAAGGTTCTGTAGCCTCTCGAGGATAAATACAGACGCCTCTGTACCGATTCACGATACTCTAATAACCTGCTCATGACTCGTGAGAACTAGTAACCTAGGCTCTGATACCAAATTGTCACGACCCAATTCCCAAACCCGGTCGTGATGGCGCCTCTCGTAAAGACAAGGCCAGCCAATAGAACAACAATGCCTTATTTAATAATTAATAACCATAAACTGATGAATAATACAACTTATTAACACTACTAATTGATATTTATCACCCAACACAACCCGTTCAGGGTGTCACAAGTCACGAGCATCTAGAAGGAATATTAATACAACTACAAAGTCTGTAATGCATAGAATAATATCTAGAAATCAAGAGGAAGAAACTCGGTGCCGCAAATGCTGGCGGTCACCTTGCAGAGCTTCAATATCCATACCATCAGTCAGCTAGTAACCCGTTACCGGGTAAACAATACCTGCAACTGCATGCGAGGTGCATGGAGTAAAGTGAGTACTCCAACTCAGCAAGTAATAAGAGAAAATAATAACTGAGCGGCAAGAAATCATGTAAGAGCACTCCATCATGCAATATGGGACAGCACAACCCTTTTAGAAAATAGTAAGTCCGGGGAAAAATCCTTTAGAAAAATATCTGGCTCAGTTTAAAACCTCTTTTGAAAATATCTTTTTCTTTTCTTTTTAACAGTTAAGGATATGATTGCGATATCAAGTAGTGCAAGTCCGCACATAAATCAGCCCATCGGGCACAACACTCTATTAACAAATAACACCAGGGTATCTGGTACACAGTGCAAGATATATAACATGGATGCCAATGATATGTGAGTGCTGATTGTCATGCCACGTAGTACAAACAGGAACCAATGCATGAATACAATGCAATGCACATGACTGCTGCGGTGATCAGCCCGATCCATTTAGGTACTCGCGCTCACTGTGGGGGTTCAGACACCAGAGGGGCTCCTACAGCCCAAGAGCAATATCAATATCACACTGTTGCAGCGTACAACCCAATCCATGCACAGTCCAGAAATGCACATAAGCCACTTGGGCAATATCAACATAACAGTTCTCGGCTAAAAATATCAGTAAAATATCGTTTAGGTTTTCAAATCTTAGAAAAAGGGCTGAGTTTGTAAAATGGTATTTAAAACTTTGGATCGAGATCAAATAATATGCAGAGTAATGCAAAAACAGTGATATCAATCCCCAAAGGATTCAAATGATCGGCACGAAGCCCTACAAATGGCAAAAAAACTAAATCATAATAATTCAAGTAGTTTTCAGTAAAATACGTAGTAATTTCATCAATCGGAACGGACCGAGTCTCAATCCCCAACAGTGCTATACCCACACACATATCCGGCGTGCAAGTCACCTCGATACAGCATTATGATGTGCAAATCCAAGGTTTCAACCCCTCAAGATATCATTTATAAGTATTTCTCACCTCGAACCGGCAAAATCTCTAGCCCACGACACCTTTGCCCCTCAAATCGGCCTCCACGTGCATCGAATCTAACCAAAATCAGAGCGAACGCATCACACTATGCCAAGGGAATAATACCCAATCAAAAACAATCAAGATATATCAAAAATCTCGAGACTAGCAAAACCCTAGCCCCGGAACAGCTTCTCAAAAAATTACAAAACTTACATTACCGGATTCCTCGTCTCGCCACGAGTTCATACATACCAAGAATTACCAAATATGAGCTCAAATTGCCTATCAAATTCCAATTTGAAATATTAAAACTCAAGCCCTAGCTTTACCCATTTTTAATGAATTTCAACCAATTTCCATGTTTATTCTACCATAAACTTGAATAATTAGGCCAAGGAGCTTACCTCCATTTTATTTTCAGTCAAATCTGTCTTACAATATCGTCAAAAGCTCCCAAGGTTGCTCAACATTGGAGGAAAATAATGCCTAGCTCGATAAGGAAATAAAACCTTTAAACCCTTCTGCCAACAGTCCTTTTCGCTTTTGCGGTCCCGCTATCGCTTCTGCGGCCAAAAATCTGCTTATGCAGTTCTTCACTTAATTTCCCACGACCGCTTCTGCGACACAGAAATGCGCTTCTGCGGATCCCTGAGTCCGCTTCTGCGGATCTCTGAGTCCGCTTCTGCGGTCGATATTCGCTCATGCGGACCCGCTAACACTACCATGTTCCGCTTTTGCGGAACTCCTCAACTCCTTCCAAACTTGCATCTCTGCTTCTTCACTCGCTTCTTCGGAACAACTTATGCGATCCATTTCCGCAGAAGCGGAAATACCAGCTAACACCAAAACAAACCTGAAACCAACTTCAAAAGCTTCTCGTTTTAACACCCGATCTTACCCCGAGGCCCCCGGGACCTCAACCAAAAGTGCGGACATGATCTAATAACTTATTCAAACTTGTCCGAACCTTCAATACTATCGCTAACATCAAAATCCTCAAATATCCTCAAATCAAGGCCTAAGTTTCTTAAAAACTTCCGAATTGCACATTCAATCAAAAATCCAACCTAAATACCTCCGAATGGCCTGAAAATTTTCACACACATCACAAATCATATATTGAAGCTACAGCAACTCTCGTAATTCCATTCCGACCCTCAGATCAAAATCTCACCTATCAACTGGAATTCGCCAAAATACGAACTTCGCCAATTCAAGTCTAATTCTACAACAGACCTCCAAATTCAATTACGATCACTCTACTAAGTCACAAATCATTCCTCGAAGCTAACCAAATCATTGGAAATCACATTCGAACCCTATAACTCACTATTCAACGTCCGATTGGCTTTTCCTACTTAAGTCTTGCTTAAAGAGACTAAGTGTCTCATTTCTTATCAAAACCAGTCCAAACCAACTCTAACATACCATATATCGATAAAAATATATGAAGAAGCCTAACATGGGGGAAATAGAGTAGTAACACATGAGGCGACAGGTCGGTTCGTCACGTGAAGTAACTAACCTCGACTTAAAATCAATAGCTTGAGGAAGATCCGGGTTAATCCAGAGCTTTAAGGCATGCCAGTTATTGCACATAGAATATTTGCCTATATATAACTTTAGTTTCTGAACCAGAAACTTAACATAAAAAAAATATCCAATAACATCAATACAATAAAAATACCTTTAAATTTGTGAGCTTTTATCAACTTCATAACAATTATGACCCGTTGATGGGGTGATCCCTGTAAATGACACAAGATTTGGTCAGTGAATTCTTCCCAAAATGTTGCCGAGATATTATTCCTCCTGTGTAATTTCTATAACAACTTAATTAGACAACGACCATAATCATGTTAATATATAACAATTTAATCAGACAATGATATGTAATGATGTTAAAATATATAACAAAGTAAATCCATAGACGTAGTCTTACTCATGATTTTCAAGTTCCACATGCATATAATTGCTGATTTTATCACCTTGGTTATGAGATTCTATCTCACTATAACTTACAACATCTCCAATGACATTTATAATAATTTAAAAAAATAGCCAAGAGAAAGTTTGTAAGACATTCAAATAAAAACACTGCGAATTGAATACTTACCAAAGAGTTCACTTTCTTCAACATTAATTTTGTTTATCAAATACTCATAAGATTTTAAGTCGAAGATAGTTATACAAAAAAGATGATCATTTGCTTCCACTAGAATTGTCTTATGAGTAAATGCCAACTTTAATTTATGTCGTGTGTATTCAAGATTCGTATAATTTGGTCCAACCACAAAGTTCTTCATAACGTACAAACCTAATTCTTTTAACTTTGGTTTGAACATACATATAAGTGATCGATCAACAGTCGCATGAATGCGATCGCCCTAAAATCAAAAAATTCATAATTAATATTGAGTTAGACAAATACTCAGTTGTACAGTGTGGTCGCAGAGTATATTAAAAACGAAGCATCAATGGGTAAAACATAATATGTGCATGCTTGCCTTTCCAAAATAACGCATACAACATATTTGATGGTAAATACTAATCTAAATTGAAGTTGATTAAATACATGTTTAACGTAATGAATTTTATAGTACAAAGCAGATGATGGAGATTGTAGTCAAACTTGTATGAAAAAATAAGTGCAACTAAAAAAGAATGCACCTTTTCGTCTTGAATAAATAATTCAAGGGAGACGGTGTTATCCGGTTTGTCGTGTTCTGGAATGTGCCACAATCTCACTATTCGTACCTTCAAATTTCAATTCATCTTGTTACTCGATATATTGCAAATATAGCCAAATGCCATTATATTTCTTCTTAGAAAAAACTTTACAAGAGGATTGTCTGTCAAATGGCATCAAATGCGATACACACACACACTTATATGTGTGTGTATATATATATATGGAATGCAGTAATTTTTTGTATGAAAAAATAAACCCTAAATAGTAAGTAATTACAAAATAATTCAGTTACTATATATATATATATATATATATATATATATATATATATATACGGAATCGGTAATTTTTGTATCAACAATATATTTTCCATACAAAGATCCGTAAAACAGAGGCATATGCATTTGGGATTCCACAATTAGTTGTTATCCCGAAATACCTTGCGTAGATATCGCCGTCTTCAGATGCGATGCGAAAAAAAATGAGAACAAAAGACCGGAAAAATCACCTTCAGATTTGACTGTCCCCTAGCTATGGACTAATTTCACATTTAAATGTCTCATATTCTCTCTCTGTATCCAAATCCAACAAAAATGCGGAACATATTTATCGGGTTAGGTTTAAGCTTTTTGAAATTCCCAATTTGTATAGAGAGATCACAAAAAAAAAAAAGAAAGATGAAGCGAAGAAAATGGGTTTCCCCATTTAAATGGGATATACGTTATTTAAGCTTTTTGAAATTCCCAATTTGTATAGAGAGATCTTTTTACTATATATATCTTTTTCATAAAAAGATCTATAAAATAGAGGCATATGCATTTGGGATTCCACAATTAGTTGTTATCCCGAAATACATGGCGTAGATGTCGCCGTCTTCAGATGCGATGCGAAAAAGATGAGAACAAACGACCAGAAAAATCATCTTCAGATTTGAATGTCTCCTCGCGATGGACTAATTTCACATTTGAATGTCTCCTATTCTCTCTCTATATCCACATCCAATAAAATTGCGGAACATATTTTTCGGGTTAGTTTTAAACTTTTTGAAATTCCCAATTTGTATAGAGAGATCACAAAAAACAGATGAAGCGAAGAAAATGGGATTCCACATTTAAATGGGATATACGTTATTAATTAACTTTAAGCTTTTTGAAATTCCTAATTTGTATAGAGAGATCATGTTTAATGATGAAATGAAGAAAATGGGATTCTCCGTTTAAATGGGATATACGTTATTAAATATTTTTATTATTAAATATTAAATATCTAAATATATAGAGAGAATTAAATATTAAATATTATTAAATATACAGATTACTCGTAATTGAGTCCAATTTTTCGGCCTAATTGCAATCCCAAGTTTAATCAGTCCAGATTTTTGACAAGGGTTTCTCATACCTAAATATTAAATATCATTAAATATTAAATATTATTAAATATTAAATATCTATAAATATAGATATAAAAACTTGTAATTAATAACAGTCCAAATTTTTAGGCGTAATTGGAGGGCTTTGTCATACGCATATGTTGACTCAATTATACAAAAAGAAATTCCGAAAAACGTGCTTTTAAATCTTGCGTTTTAATAACTCAATTATGCTGAAAAATATGGGTGTTAAATCTTGCATTTTAATAGTAATAAGTATTAATAAATTAAGTTGCCATGTGTCATTTTAATATGTTGTTACTTGGCATTCTAATAATTTGACACTTGGCTAAATTAGAATGCAAACTTATTTGCTTTAATATATATATATATAGAGAGAGAGATGTCACGACCATACTTGGTCGTGATGGCACCCAACCCTAAGGCTAGGTAAGCCTGACCAACAATCGCTTTCAATTTAATACTAAGTCTCAAAACTAACAAATTTAAGAATATAATCCAAGAATATTAATAGAGTAATATATATATAAGTACGAAAAAAACCGATAACACACCCATAAGATCTGGGGTCACGGGTGTAGAGCCTCTAACATAACTGAGTAATAATAAAAGTATCTGGAGACTACGAGTATCAGCTAGCCTCCGGTGTACCTGAATCTGCACATAAGGTGCAGGGAATGGGGGTGAGTACTACCAACTCAGTGAATAATAAGCATAGAAAATGTCTGAAAGTAAGAAATCCACAAAATACCACAAAGCAAAGCTATAACTAACAATCATATAACTTAGCAACGAACTAACAGCAAAATAGTATTACAACAGCAACCAAATATCAGATAAAGATGCAATGCAATGCACGTGAATACGCTGCGGCGTGCAGCCCGATCTGTTTAACGTCGACGACGCTCACTGGGGGTGTGTACAGACTCCAGAGGGGCTCCTTCAGCCCAAGCGCAATATCAATATATCACCGCTGCGGCGTGCAGCCCGACCCATGCTCATTCCACAGTATGCATATGAGTCACATAACATATTCAATCTAATTTCCCATTTTTTCCAATTATTAAGGTGAATATGACTTCGTTAATTTATTTAAGGAAAAATGTGACTTAGAATTTAATAACATTGATTAAACATAGGACTGAGATCAATGGTTTTGCAAATCATACTATCATAATGATATTAATCCTAGATGGATGCTACAGATCGGCACAAGGCCCCAAACATGGCATTAAGCCCAATTATCAACAACACAATGTGCGTACCGGCCGCCAATAACTTTATTCAGCTCTCGGGATGGACCAAGTTACAATCCCCAATCATATACCATCCCGCACCTGCCATGGGGTGCCAGTCACGCCCTAACATAGCGTCACAATATGATAAATCGGGGTTTCAAACCCTCAGGCCATCATCTATACAAACTACTCACCATTAACCGGTCGTAGACTGGTTTGCAATGCCTTTTCCCTTCGAATCTCCCTCTACGAGCATCGAATCTATTCAAAACCACAACGAATATGTTATTATAGGTTAAATAAACATAACCCAATCGAAATAATTCGAAAAACATTAAAAGTCACGAAGTTGGTAAAACCCGAGCCCCGGGCGCACTTCTCGAAAAATTTTGAAAATTACATCTTTGGATTCCTTGCCTTTTCACGAGTCCGTACACATAAATTTCACCAAAAATAGAGTCCGTTTGACCCTTAAAATCCCCAAAATTTGTTTCTAAAAACTAAGACCTAGTTCTTCACAATTTCTACACAATTTCATGGAATTAGGGGTTGATTCTTCCTAGAAATTGCGTTTTTAAGTCAAGAGACTTACCTCCAATTAATACTCGCTAAAATCACACTTCAAATCGCTCAAATAGCTCCTTTGGTTGCTTAATAATGGAGGAAAATATGTTTATGTCGCAGGTGAAATAACCCTTAAAATATTCTGTCCTCCTAGTTCTTTTCTCTATGCGATCGCATCACCACTATTGCGATCGCATAGGTCAAAATCCAGCCTCCCTAATTTCCTCCTATGCGATTGCACTCTCCACTATGCGATCGCATAGCGCAAACCTTTGCCAGGGACCCCAGCCTAAGCTACACTACGCGATCGCACATTCCCTTATGCGAACGCACAGACCAACCTGCCCAACCTATGCGATCGCAATGCTCCCCCTGCGATCGCATAGAGAAAAATTGAACTCCTTCCTGATCCTCCTATGCGATCGCAATGCACCCTATGCGATCGCATAGGGCAATATCTCTACAACACACCAGCAGTTTTTCTGCAATATCCTAAGTCCAAAAACCTTCCGTAAATTACCCCGAGGCCCTCGGGACCTCAACCAAAAGCACAAATATATCTGATTATTTCATTCAAACTTGCTCGCAATATAAAAACACTATCATAAACATCAAAATCTTCTAATTTCCACAGTTTCAAGCCTAAGTTATGCTAAAACTTACGAAAATTGCATTTGATCCAAAACCCGACCTAAACACCTCCGAATGATCTAAAAATTTGCAAGCATATACAAAATCACCTAACGGAGCTACTGCAACTATCGGAATTCCATTTGAATCTTGATCAAAATCTTACCTATCAACCGGACTTCGCCAAATTTCTAATTTAGCCAATTCAAGCCTAATTCTACACCGGACCTCCAAATTCAGTTCTGATTTCACTCATAAGTCACAATCACCATCCGAAACTATTCGAATCAACGGAAATCCATTTCGAGCCCTCTAACTCATAAGTCAATGTTCGGTTGACTTTGTCCCTAACTAACCTTCTCATCAAGAGACTAATTGTCTCATTCCTATCTAAAATCCATCCGAATTACTTCAACCTCTCCAAATACATATATTGAAACATATGAAGGTATAAAATGGGGAAAAAGGGGCGGTAATTCATGGGACGACGGGTCAGGTCGTTACATCCTCCCCAACTTAAACAAACGCTCGTCCTCGAGCGATACAAGAAATATACCTGGAGTATCAAACAAGTGGGGATATGTGCTCCGCATCTCTTGCTCGGTATTCCAAATGGCTTACTCCACGTTTAGACCTCTCCACTGCACGTTCACCAACGCTATGTCCTTAGATCTCAGCTTTCGAATCCGGCGACCCAAAATGGTCACCAGCTCCACATCATAGGTCAAGTCTTCATCTAACTGGATCGTGCTGAAGTCTAACACATGAGACGGGTCACCAACATACTTCCGGAGCATAGAAACACGAAACACCAGGTGAACTCCCGACAAGCTAGGTGGCAAGGCAAGCATATAGGCCACCTCCCCAATCCTCCTAAGTCCTTCAAAAGGTCCAATGAACCTTGGACTCGGCTTCCCTTTATTCCTAAACCTCATAATGCCCTTCATAGGTGAAACCTTCAACAAGACCTTCTCGCCACGGCATAAGATAGATCTCGAACCTTTCGGTACGCATAACTCTTCTGACATGATTGAGATGTACAAAGTCTCTCCTGGATTACTTTCACCTTCTCTAAGGCATCCTGAACTAACTCTGTCCCCAATAACCTAGCCTCGCCAGGCTATAACCAACACACAGGAGATCTACACCGTCTCCCATGTAAGGCCTCATTCGGCGTCATCTGAATGCTGGATTGATAGCTGTTATTATATGCAAACTCTGCAAGTGGTAAGAATTTAGCCAAGAACCTCCAAAATCAATAGCACAGGCACACAACATGTCCTCCAATATCTGGATTGTACGTTCGGACTGCCCTTCCATCTGTGGATGAAATGTTGTGCTCAGCTGCACCTGCATTCCCAATTCCCGATGAAAAGTCCTCCAGAATTGGGAAGTAAACACGGTACCCCTATCTGATACAACGGAAACTGGGACTCCATGCAACCGTACAATCTCCTGAATGAAAATCTCTCCTAACTTCTCCGCCGAATAGGTAGTACATACTGGAATGAAGTGCGCGGACTTGGTCATCCTATCCACAATCACCCAAACCAAATCAAACTTCTTCAAGGTACGAGGAAGACCACTCACAAAATCCATAGTAATATTCTCCCATTTCTGCTCTGGAATATCCATCCGCTAAAAAACCCCACCGGGTCTCTGGTTCTCATATTTGACTTGCTGACTGTTGAGACACCGAGCCACGTAACTCACAATGTCTTTTTTCATCCTCATCAACCAGTAATGCTGTCTCAAATCTTGATACATCTTCTCGGCACCCGAATGAATCAAATATCGCGAGTTGTGAGCCTCTTCTAATATCAACTCCCAGAGACCATCTATATTGGGCACGCAAATCCGGCCCTGCATCCGCAATACACCATCATCTCCAATGGTCACATATTTGGCATCATCATGACGGACCCTATCATTCAGGATAAGCAAATACGGGTCATCATACCACCACTCTTTGATGCGGTCATATAAAGAAGACCGGGAAACCACACTTGCCAACACCCGACTGGGGTCGGAAATATCTAACCTCACCATATGATTGGCCAAGGCCTGAACCTCTACCGCAAGGGGCCTCTCCCCAACTGGAATGTACGCCATACTACCCATGCTAATAGCCTTCTGGCTCAAAGCATCGGCCACCACGTTGGCCTTCCCGGGCTGATACAAAATGGTAATATCATAGTCTTTAAGTAACTCCAGCCATCTTCACTGCCTCAGATTATGATCTTTCTGTTTAAACAGGTGCTGAAGACTGCGATGGTCTGTATATACCTCACAAGACACATCATAAAGATAATGCCTCCAAATGTTCAAGGCATGCACAATCGAAGCTAACTCTAAGTCATAAACATTGTAGTTCTTCTCATGGGGCTTTAGATGACGAGAAGCATACTCAATAACTCTACCCTACTGCATCAACACACAACTGATCCCAACTCTCAAGGCATCACAATACACTGTGTAAGAGCCTAAAGCTGATGGTAATACTAATACCGAAGTTGTGGTCATAGCCGACTTGAGCTTCTGGAAGCTCTCCTCGCATTCATCCGACCACACAAATGGAGCATTCTTCTGAGTCAACTTCATCAAAGGCGAAGCAATAGATGAAAAACCATGAATGAATCTGCGGTAATAACCCGCCAAAACGATGAAAATCTGAATCTCCGTAGCTGAGGACGGTCTGGGCCAAATTTGCACCGCCTCAGCCTTCTTTGGGTCAACCTGAATGACATCACGGGACACCACGTGTCCCAGAAAAGTCACAGTATCAAGCCAGAATTCACACTTAGAGAACTTTGCAAATAGTTTCTCCTCTCTCAATCTTTGCAAGACCACACTCAAGTGTTGTGTGTGCTTCTCCTGGCTACGTGAATACCCCAGAATATCATCGATGAACACGATAAAAAATGAATCCAGATAAGGCCGAAATACATTGTTCATCAAGTGCATGAACGCCGCTGGGGCAGTAGTCAGCCCGAAAGACATCACTAGAAACTCGTAGTGCCCATATCTCGTCCTGACAGCCGTCTTCATAATGTCTGAATCCCTAATATTCAGCTGGTGATGAACCGATTGAAGGTCAATCTTATGGAATACCCTTTCTCCTTGGAGCTGATCAAATAAATCCTCAATACGGGATAGTGGGTACTTGTTATTCACAGTCACCTTATTCAGCTGTCTGTAGTCAATGCACATTCTCATTGTGCAATCTTTCTTCTTTACAGATAATACCGGTGCACCCCAGGGTGACACACTTGGGCAAATAAATCCCTTATGTAGGAGTTCCTGAATCTATTCCTTCAACTCCTTTAGCTCTGTTGGTGCCATACGATGGGGAGGGATAGAGATGGGCTGAGTGCTTGGCACCAGATCAATTCCGAAATCAATGTTCCTGTCCGGTGGCATATCTGGCAAGTTCGATGGAAACATGTCAGGGAAATCCCTAACAACGGGAACCGAATCAAGGCTAGGAGCCTCGGTTTCTACATCTCTCACGAAAGCCAAATATGATAAATACCCTTTGCCAACCATCCGTTGGGATTTTAAGAAATAAATCACTCTGATAGGTACATAATCAGTCACGGCTCGCCACTCAATCCTCGAAATACCCGGAATAGCTAGGGTAATTGTCTTAGCATGACAGTCCAAAATATCATGGTATGGAGATAGCCAATCCATACCCAAAATTACATCGAAATCCATCATGCCCAATAATAATAAATCAACTCGGGCCTCCAGAACCCCAATAGTCACCAGACAGGATCGATACACATGATCCAGTATAATAGTATCACCCACGGGGTAGATACGTGCACGGGAAAGGCAAGACAACCACGTGTCGTACCCAAATGATGAGCAAAATAAGAGGATACATATGAATAGGTAGATCCGGGATCAAATAAAATAGAAGCATTCATGTGGCATACTGAGATGATACATGTAATAACTGCATCCGAGGCAATAACGTCCCTCCGATCTGGAAGGGCATAGAAACGAGCCTGGCCACCGCTAATACGGTCCTCACCCCTGGGGCGACCTCTGGCTGCCTGGCCTCCACCCCTGGTTGTCTGAGTGGGAGCTGAAGAAACCTGTGCAGAAAACGTAGGTTGATCCCTCTACTGAGACTGCCTACTGCAGGGTCGAGGACAATGTCTCCTCATGTGACCCAACTCACTAAATTCATAGCAATGAACTGAAGCTAGAGAAGGGGACTGATGAGAACCCCTCATTGCGGACGAACCCTGAGCTAGCGGAGTAGGAGCAGAGCTCTAAGCTGGAAGAGCACTCAGTGCAGGCTGACTCTGCTGATGACCCTGATGGCCCCGGCCTGATGAGGCTCCACTGGACTCTGTGCGTCCGAACTGAGGAGGTCTGAAGGAACGACCTTTGCCCTCCTAGAAATGGCCCCTAGACGGAGCGCCGCTGAAATTACCTGCACCTCGAGGCCTCTTGGCCTCCCTCTCCACACGCTCCGGCGGTGATCTATCTTAATCAGACGAGCCGCATCAATAACCTCTTCAAATGTAGCTGTTGTAGCCCTCTCTCTAGTCATCAATATATGGATCGGATAGTTGAGGCCATCTATAAACCTCCTGATCCTCTCTCTATCTGTCGGGATCATCCACATAGCATGCCTAGCTAGCTGTGTAAACCGCAGCTCATACTGAGTCACTAACATATCTCCCTGAGTTAACCTCTCGAACTGACGACGCAGCTCCTCCCTGTGAGACTAGGGCACATACTTCTCCAAAAACACCGTGGAGAACTGCTGCAAAGTGAGGGGCGCTGCCCTAATAGGCCTACGCCTCTTGAACTCTTCCCACCAAGTAAATGCAGCTCTTGTGTGCTGGAAGGTGGTAAAAGTCACTCCATTAGACTCAGAATACCCGTAGTACGAAGCATCCGCTGGAATTTATCAATAAAACCCTGGGCATCCTCGCCCTCAGCACCACTAAATGTCAGAGGTTGGAGCCTACCAAACCTCTCCAAATGCTGCTGCTCGTCATCTGGCATAATAGGAACCATATGAGCTGTGGCAGGAACAATCGACGCAACTGGCTGAACTGGTGCAACTGGCTGAACTGGCGGAATTGGAGCTACCCCAGGTGTCTGTAAGTCCTGAACAACCTGCTCGGGAGTGCAAGCATCGGGTATCTGATGACCACCCCCAGTCTTAGAAGTAGCCGCTGCTGTAGTGGTCGAAACCGCCTGAGCCAGGCCAGTGCAGATTGACAAAATCTGAGCCAAAGCCTCCTGAAGACCAGGAATCACGATGGGCACTACCGGTGCCTGAATAGGTGTTACTGGAGCATCAATAGCTGGAGGCTGATCATGGACCAAAGCAACTGATAGGTCTGTAGGTGCTTCCCCTGCTGGTCTGCCCCGTCCAGCACCACGACCCATCCACAGCCTCTAGCAGGTGGTACTGGTGGTCGTCCACCATGTCCATTAGCACGGTTTATCTCCATCTGCGAGAGAATAGAATACAGAGATTTAGTTTGTCACGTTAACAAACCGCACGATATGAATTCAAGAAAGTGAAGTGTTTCCTAACAGTTCTGTAGCCTGCTGCTTATAAGTGTGGTGGATGACACACCCATAAACAAGACTCTACTAAACCAGCTCATGACTCGTGAGGCTTAGTAACCTAGGCTCTGTTACCAACTTGTCACGACCCAAACCCGGTCGTGATGGCACCCAACCCTAAGGCTAGGTAAGCCTCACCAAAAATCGCTTTTAACTTAATACTAAAACTCAAAACTAACAAATTTAAGAATATTATCCAAGAATATTAATAGAGTAATATATATAAGTACGAAAAAACCAATAACACACCCATAAGATCTGGGGTCACGAGTCTAGAGCCTCTAACATAATTGAGTAATAATAAAAGTATCTGAATAACAATATAAAAATCTGGAAAAGAATATAATTATAATGAATTGAGAAAAAATAAAGAGCAACCAGGTCCTGCGAACGTCATGACAATACCTCAACGACTCTGGGAATATCTCTGGAGACTACGAGTATCAGCTAGCCTCCAGTGTACCTGAATATGCACACAAGATGCAAGGAGTAGGCGTGAGTACTACCGACTCAGTGAATAATAAGCATAGAAAATGTCTAAAAGAAACAAAATCCACAAAATACCACAAAGCAAAGATATAACTAACAATCCTATGACTTAGCAACGAACTAACAGCAAAACATTATCACAACAGCAACCAAATATGAGATAAAGAAGCAATGCAATGTAAGTGAATACGCTACAACGTGTAGCCCGATTCGTTTAACGTCGACGATGCTCACAGGGGGTGTGCACAGACTCTGGAAGGGCTCCTTCATCCCAAGATCAATATCAATATATCACCGCTGCGACGTGCAGCCCGACCCATGCTCAGTCCACAGTATGCATATGAGTCACAAAACATATTCAATCTAATTTCCCTTCCTTTTCCAATTATTAAGGTGAATATGACTTCGTTAATTTATTTCATGAAAAGGGTGACTTAGCATTAATAACAGTGATTAAACACAGGATTGAGATCAATGATTTTTCAAATCATACTATCACGATGATATTTATCCTAGACGGATGCTACAGATCGACACGAGGCCCCAAACATGGAATTGAGCCCAATTATCAACAACACAATGTGCGTATCGGACGCCAATAATTTTATTCAGCTCTCGGGATGGACCAAATCACAATCCCCAATCATATACCATCCCGCACCTGCCATGGGGTGCGAGTCACGCCCTATCATAGCATCACGATGTGATAAACCGGGGTTTCAAACCCTCAGTCCATCATCTATACAAACTACTCACCCTTAACCAGTCGTAGACTGGTCTGCAATGCCTTTTCCCTTTGAATCTCCCTCTACTAGCGTCGAATCTATTCAAAACCACAACGAATATGTTATTATAGGTTAAATAAACATAACCCAATCGAAATAATTCGAAAAACATTAAAAATCACGAAGTTGGTAAAACCCGAGCCCAGGGCTCACTTCTCGAAAAATTCTGAAAATTACATCTTTGGATTCCTCGTCTCGCCACGAGTCCGTACATATAAAGTTCACCAAAAATGGAGTCCGTTTGACCCTTCAATCCCCAAAATTCGTTTTTAAAATTAAGACCTAGTTCTTCACAATTTCTACACAATTTCATGGAATTAGGGATTGATTCTTCCTAAAAATGGCAGTTTCAATTCAAAAAACTTACCTCCAATCGATACCCGCTGAAATCACACTTCAAATCACTCAAACAGCTCCTTTGGTTGCTTATAAATGGAGGAAAATATGTTTAAGTTGCGGGTAAAATAACCCTTAAAACATTATGTCTGCCCAGTTCTTTCCTCTATGTGATTGCATAGGCCAAACTCCAGCCTCCCTAATTTCCTCCTATGCGATCGCACTCTACACTGTGCGATTGCATAGTACAATCCTTTGCCAGGGACCCCAGCCTAAACTACACTACGCGATCGCACAGCCCCTTATGCGAACGCACATACCAACTTGCCCAACCTATGTGATCGCAATGCTCCCCCTGTGATCGCATAGAGCAAAATTGAACCCCTTCCTGATCCTCCTATGCAATCGCAATGCACCCTATGTGATCGCATTGGTCAATATCTATGTAACACACCAACAGTTTTTCTGTAACATCCTAAGTCCAAAAACCTTCCGCTCAACCTTCCAAAATTACCCCAAGGCCCTTGGGACCTCAACCAAAAGCACAAATACATCTTATTACTTCATTCAAACTTGCTCGTAACATAAAAACACTATCATAAACATAAAAATATTCGAATTTCCATGGATTCAAGCCTAAGTTAAACTAAAACTTCCGAAACTTACATTTGATCCAAAACCAGACCTAAACACCTCCAAATGATCGGAAATATTGTATGCATATCCAAAATCACCTAACGGAGCTACTTCAATTGTCAGAATTCCATTCTGACCCCCGGATAAAAATTTCACCTATCAACCGGACTTCGCCAAATTTCTAACTTAGCCAATTCAAGCCTAATTCTACACCGGACCTCCAAATTCAGTTCTGATTTCACTCCTGTCACAAATCACCATCCGAAACTAGTTGAATCATCGGAAATCCATTCCAGTCCCTTTAACTCATAAGTCAATGTTCGGTTGACTTTTTCCCTAACTAACCTTCTCATCAAGAGACTAATTGCTTCATTTCTATCAGAACTCCATCCGAATTACTTCAACCTCTCCAAATACATTATTGAAAAATATGAAGGCATAAAATGAGAAAAACGGGACGGTAATTCGCGTGACGACGGGTCAGTTCGTTTCAATAGATTTATCATTTTTTATATTTAAAAGACAATAAATTACTTAAAATTTGATTTTAATCTGTTAGAAGAAAATTTTAATTTCCTTAAGCGCAAATATTCAGATTATCAAATTTACAAGAAAGTTTACACATTTTGTTTTGTCTCTCTTTAAATATGTATAATAGTAGCCTTGTTATTCATTTTCAATAATAGTCTCAAGAGCGTGCCACCAATATTGTAAAAGGCGGGGGCGTGAGCCGAGATGTTTTACATCTGGCGAGGCGAGGCGTAAGTCCCACAGATCTATAAATTTTATTAATTTCATAAATTTTAAGATAATGTAAAATAAAAAATAATAATAAAAATTACATTAAAATCACAAAATTATACAAATATTCTATTTAAAATATTAATAGATTATAATTCAACTATGATTTATGCAAAAAGTATGATATATATCATAATAAGCAACTTAGTTGGAACGTCGTTGCAGCTCAAGCATCAAAGTGATGTATTCGATGCGAAATCTTATATGTATCTCTTAAGGAGTAATGAATCTTGAAATATGTCACGACCCAATTCCCAAATCCGGTCGTGATGGCGCCTCTCGTAAAGACAAGATTGGCCAGACTTTTTCAGAACACCACTTAAAGCAGTTAGTCAGTTATATAACGGTTCGAATATGAATTAATGATATTAATCAATATAAATACAACCTAATACAGCCCGACCGGGGTGTCACAAGTCATGAGCATCTAGGAGGGTCTTTTTATAAAATTTTAAAGTCTATAATACATAGAGTAAAATCTGGGAATCAAGAAGAAGAAGAATCTCGGTGTTGTGAACGCCGTCGGTCACATCGCTTATCTACGATAGCAATACCTTCAATCCGCTATTAACCCGCTATCGGGTGAACAGTACCTGCAACTGCACGCGAGGTGCAGGGAGTAAAGTGAGTACTTCCAACTCAGTGGTAAAAAGAGAGAATAATATCTTAGCGACAAGAAAGCACGTATGGGCACACCAAACTACTATAAAAGACAGAACAATCCTTTGAAAAAAACCAAAATACAGTGAAAATACTTTTACAAAATCTCAAGATCAGTTCAAAATCTCTTTTACAAAGTCTCTTTTTCAAATATCTCTTTTATTTTCAATAGTCCAGCATATGAATGCTATATTAAATAGAACAAGTCGGCTCATAAGTCTGCCCCTTGGGCACGACAATCCTTAACATATAATAGCAGAGTATCTGGTCAACAAGGCAAGTAACAATATGTATGTCAATGATATATGAGTGCTAAATGTCATGCCACATACTACAAACATGAGTGAATGCAATACAATGCACATGACCGCTACGACGCGTAGCCCAATCCATGGGTACCCTATGCTCACTGGGGGTGTGTACAGACTTCGGGGGGGCTCCTACAACCCAAGCGCAATAATACTGCGGCGTTCAGTCCGATCCATATAATATACTACTGCGGCGTGCAGTCCAATCCATGCAATATAGTACTGCGACGTGCAGTTCGATCCATATAATATACTACTGCGGCGTGCAGTCCGATCCATATAATATACTAGTGCGGCGTGCAATCCGATCCATATAATATACTACTGCGCTTGCAGTCCAATCCATGCAATATACTACTGCGGCGCGCAGTCCGATCCATGCAATATGCTACTGCGTCGTGCAGTCCGATCCATGCATGTATATGCATATGCACACAAAATACTCGAGGTCTGAAAGACTCCTTACATCACTCTTCATGCCCCCAAATATGGACCTCGGCCTCAATCAGTCCAAAATAGTCAAAAGCCCCTCGACATTATTATAACAATAAAACTCAGCTCAACCAATAGTTCAGATATCAGTTAAAACTCAAAGTCAAAGAAAAATATAGGTGAGTTCATGAAACAGTGTAAATCACATGGACTGATTTCAAATAATATTTCAGATAGCGAGGAAAAACGTGATGATAGTTCATAAAGAGTTCAAATAATCAGCAATAAGCCCCAAGTATGGCAATAAGACTAAGTCATAATGATAACAACAAACTATTTACAATTTCGCGGTAAAAACCAACAACCGGGACGGACCAAGTCACAATCCCCAACGGTGTTCTACCCCACGCTCAGGTCCAGCGTGAAAGTCACCACAATACTGCACTAGGTTGTGCAAATTCGGGGTTTCAAACCCTCAGGATATCATTCCCAAGTATTACTCTCCTCGAACATGCAAAAACTCTAGCCTGCGACGCCTTTGATCCTCAAACCGGCCTCTATGCGCATAAATCTATCCAAAATCAGTACGAATATATCATAATATGCTAATGGGACAACACCCAATCGAAAACAATCGAAATATAACAAAAATCTCGAAACTAGCAAAACCCGAGCCTTGGGCCCACTTCTCGAAAATTTCTAAAAATCACATCTTTGGATTCCTCGTCTCGCACGAGTCCGTGCATATAAAAATTACAAGAATCGGAGTCCATGTAACCCCTCAAATCACCACTTTAACCTCTCTTATGTTTCAAGCCCAAACCACCATTTTTAGCCTTAAAATTCTTAAGTTTCAGTGTTTGATCTACATTTTTACACCATATAAACATAATCCGAGGCCAAGAATCATTACCTGAAGGAAACCCTCGAAACCCTTCAAAATCGCCCAAGAATCGCCTTCCCCGAGTTCCAAATATTTTCTCCTTATCTTTCAAACTCGGAAACACTGTTCACCTAAAACTCCAGTCGATTTTCGCTTACGCGGTCAAATGACCGCACATGCGGTCACCGCTTTCGTGACCACACAACCGCTTATGCAATCTCACTTAAACCACACGGGACTGCTTTTGCGGTCAAAATGCTGCTTTTTCCGGTCCCCGCTTCCGCGATCCGATGACCGCTTCTATGGTTCCCTCATGAATTCCATGACTGCTTCTACGGTCTGTTACCGCTTTTGCAGTAGCCGCATATGCGTATTCCCAAACTACTCCAGCGCTCTAAGCCGACCCTCCCTCAGGCCGCATATGCGGAGAACGAGCCACTTCTCCGGTAACTGCCTATGCGGCTCCTCTTACAGAAGCGAAAATACCAGAAGCCAGACTTTATTTTCATGCAACAACTCCAAAAACCTCCGTGCAACCACCCGAATTCACCCCGAGGCCCCAGGACTTCAACCAAAAGCTCGGGCCAAACCTAATACTTCATTCAAACTTGCTCGAATCATCAAAACGCTAACGTTAACATCAAAATCCTCAATTATGATCATTTTAAAGGCTAAATTTCTAAAAATCTCTAGAATTGCATATTCGATCAAAAACTCAACCAAACGACGTGTGAATGACCTGAGAATTTGCAAACATATCCAAAGTCACCTAACGTAGCTACTGAAACTCTCAGAATTCCATTCCGACCCCCGGATCAAAATTTCACCTATCAACCGGAATCCGCCAAAATTCAAACTTCGCCAATTCAAGCCTAATTCTACAAAAGTCAAATTTTGTGTCTAAGAACTTTCTTCCAACCTTTCCCCAATATTCATCTCCAATCCGAAATTAAATGATAGAACTAACTATAGATTGACCGGACCTCCAAATTCAATTCTTATCGCACTCCTAAGTCACAAATCATCCTCTGAAGCTAACCAAACCACCGGAATTCACATCCGAGCCCTCTAACAACACAGTCAACTTCTGGTTGACTTTTCTAATACAAGCTTCCTACTAAGAGGCTATGTACCTTATTTTCAATCAAAACCAATTCAATTACACCCGATCGAATCTAATACTTATATTGAAACATGATTCCATACAATAAGGGGGAAACGGGGCAGTAACTCACGTGACGGCGGGTCTGGTCATCACATCCTCCCTAACTTACACAATCGCTCGTCCTCGAGCGTACCCAGAGTTGTTTTAGAAGCCAACCAATAGTTGAATGATCTTACCAAGCATATACCCGGGGTGATCCCACGTAACCCTATCTCTTATAAGTTCGACAACACGACATAGCTGAAATTGCACATTCCATCTAACCCATAAACCATAGGACAACATTACACTTTACGAAGTTATACACAAGATCCAAAACTCACGCCTATATCCAGAATAAACCTGGACCAACTGTAATAATCCATACCTGCAACCTCGGCTGCAATCATATGATATCCCACATAACTCAAATATATGCAGTGATAACTTCCATTCACAACAACTGCCCTCAACAACCAATATCGATAGAAAATCTCTTGTTAGATGGAGTTTCATTTCTATACCTTCATATACTGCCAACGGAAACTGAAACACGCGATATAATGAACCCATCTCTCAGATCAACCATTCATGAATCCATTTCCCTCTTGACTGTCACTACAACAAATTTCCGAGTCAAACCTAGATATAACATTTCTAACAAGCTGAAATCAAATTGGTTCGTACTATGACTCCAATGACCACTTCAACTCCAACCACCCCTCTGGTGATATGATACCTAGATGCATGCCTAATACACAACTTGCGTAATACACGCACCAATGAGAAGCAGTCTGAACATACTCAAATTATGACAATGACTCAACGAAAAAGCAGTATCGTTACAACACAAAACTGAGATCCCATCTCATATCGTAGAAATAGAGTACCTAAATTCTCCTCGAAAGGTCATAACTTCACGTGGCCTTGCCACCATACATGATCCTATCCAAACAATGTTACCCATGAAGCACCTCAAGTCACCATGCTCAACACGATCAGCCACGCACATATTGAGGTCTGAAACCATGCAATCCATCACACCACGGTGAAATAAGTAATATACTCTATGTAATCCTGAAAGGACACAACCGATGCGCTATTCGCCGAGCAACACCCAATACGGACCTTCCTCAGAAACCCAGAAGTAATGCATACAAGGTAACATATAGAAAACTATTCTCAACATCACACTATTGCAGTGTGCAACCCGATCCAGATAACATACCCGTGGCGGCGTGCCACCCGATCCACATATATATTTCACAAAATGAGATGCACATTGAGCCAAATTTGCTCATTACAATAAACACATATAGTTTCATGCCTGGCCACAAGAAACGCATATGAAACCTCAATACCGGAACTGAATCAATGGTAGAAACCCCTGCACTGACATCTGCCACGAAGGCCCAATTAATAAAGCAATGCTTGCCAGCCGTCCGTTGGTCTCTGGAATACGAGCTACCCTACTAGAACATAATCTGATGCACCTTGCCACGCTATCTGTGGCATTTTCTGACATAGTCCATAACAAATTAGTCTAGACAACCTGACATTGGGATAACCAGTCTGCAATCTAATATCATAACCCAAATTTAACATACCAAGCAAAGAAGGATCCACTCGAGCCTCCAATTTCCATAACCGCTAGACGATGTCGATACACACGATCTACAACCAATACATAGTCGGATCACGAGAACTTCTAGTCTCCATCACATATAACACATGAATCACAATACTTGGTCCTACTCTCCACCGTACGAAATCATAACACACATCAAGTATCCATTCCTACCACGAAAAATAATCAAAGTATTTCCATGCGCCATCAACAACTCAATTATCAACGGTCGATCCAACAAGAGAACACCGCAATACCACTAAATATTATCAGTTTTTCATTACCTTGCCCCATTTTCTGTACATAAACCCCCACTAAATCACTAGCATAGCAATACCATCTTCTTTAATCATCTGAAGATCAACTCTTAAATCACCTGCAACTGCCCGTGCTGCTTATGAATTTAATGACTCCCCATTATGACTGAACCAAAACCATGAACACGCAAATCTCAATTCCTCATATCATGAACATGAGGAATTCTATCTCTCTCATGCGCCGCAGACATCGATGCACCCGACTAGTCAAGAACTTTCATGATCCCATATAGGAGAAAAAAATTATTACACACTGTATGCTTTGCGTGTACCCATGGGAAATATACTCATTTTCCAACCACGTAAAACACATCAAGAACTCTTTCTCCCAATTCCATTGCACAAGCTAAGCTACCAGGACTGAATCCTTCTACCCAAACCAAGTTAAACAAACTGCCAGCACTTAAAAGCTTTGCCGCACAATACCTGTAAGGCTCATTACCTCGAACACATACAATAATTAATCATATGCCTACTATAATGATTCGGTTTATTATCAAGATATTCCATTTATCCAATTTCCTTCCCGGTTCATCTTTAATTTGATATTCTCTTTTGTTGTAGCACCACGATACCTCAACCCAAGTTACCACACGAGACTCGCACATAAAATCAATTGTCTAAGACTCATAGGCCACTGAATACCCTCTCAAATGTTTCCCAGAAATACCACATTCCAGAATACTTTACTTTGAAGAACTTCCTGCGATTCTGAATTCGTTTACCATTACCTTCCAAATGCAGATACGTAGAATCCCATGATTAATACAAAGTACCATAAGTCTTGATCTTTCTAATGAAAATACATTCCCTAGCCACATACACAAACTTAAGGCACCAGATTGTTACATGCAAAATCTTGAATACAGTAAAACCATTCTCGAGAGTCATTTACCCTTATTCAGCGGTAATTCACATGTCCTGAATGAACGGAACCACTCGTGCCTCATTAGTACCCGACACCGCTGAACATGATTTCATACAGATACAAACAACCATCTTTCTTCTCTATACACTAAGCATTCTTTATCAACAGCGGCTCAAAACACCCTAATATTTCCTCACATTTGCGAAAGTACCCTATAACCTTTGTAAAAATTTTCCATCACACGTGCCATCCTCGACTCAATTTATACAACCACAACTGATCTGCCATCATCCCTCGAAACGGAACCAACATTGCACATAACCGTGCAATCAGCTGACAAACAACAACCTCCCCAACTTCGCTCGAAGCCATATATCAAGACACTCTTAACAACTCATAGTAATTTTACTCCAATTATGCCACAATGTTATAGTGAGATTGAACTCAAGTCATTTACAAGTTTGTGAATACACAGACCATCTAGCACTGACATTCTCTGCAAACATTGCATTCATTTCCACGTCAGATGAGTCCATTTTCTTAAGCGTCCCCAAATTCTCAATTTCAACACATACCCTTCAATTACACATGAAACCTTCTAACATACACAAGTATCATACCCCTCAAAACACTCCGCAAGAGATAACCCGCCTGCTTCGCCTCATTTCAATATTTCAACATGCCTTCCACCATCATATATGTTACACATTCAATTAGTCTTTTCTGAGTCTGAGCTTATACCGCCACCTGAAATGTACATTTTCGAACTAAGAGACCGCAATCGAAAACAAACACTTAACAGCTCGTCCATTATCCATCAAACTTCCTCGTCACTACTAAAATCACATAGATACACCTCACAGTACTGACATCCTCATCACATGGATATCCCCCGCAAACCCGGCTAATAAGAACATTACTAAACATATAAGTTCAAAACACTTGCTCACACAATCAACACCTCAGTGCTTATGCCATACGCAAAGATACAGCCTCAAGTCCTCCTGACTGGCCCAACATGAACTCACGAAGATTACATATCGCCCCTCGATTGGAGAATCATAACCCATCCAGGCACATATACTACTGAGCGCTCGCGTGCATATACAGACGTGTGCAAGGAATATCAAGAATTATATCTCAAGATGAATCAAGTGCGCACGATAAGAATTCCAAGAAAGTGAAGTTTTCCTAAAGGTTCTGCAGCCTCTCGAGGATAATTACAAACGTCTTCGTACTGATCCACGAGACTCTATTAACCCTTCTCATGACTCGTGAGACCTGGTAACCTAGGCTCTAATACCAACTTGTCACGACCCAATTCCCAAACTCGATCGTGATGTCGTCTCTCATGATGACAAGGCCAGCCAGACCGTTTAAGAATACCACATAAAGCAGTTAGTCAGTTATATAATATGAATAAATGATATTAATCAATATAAATACAACCCAATACAGTCCGGACCGGGGTGTCACAAGTCATGAGCATCTAGGAGGGTCTTTATTAAAATTGTCAAGTCTATAATACATAGAGTAAAATCTGGGAATCAAGAAGAAGAAGAAGAATCTCGGTGCTGTGAACGCCGGCGGTCACCTTGCTTAGCTACGATAGCAATACCTTCAATCCGCTACTAACCCGCTACCGAGTGAACAGTACCTGCAAGTGCACGCGAGGTGCAGGGAGTAAAGTGAATACTTCCAACTCAGTAGTAATAAGAGAGAATAATATCTGAGCGATAAGAAAGCACATATGGGTACACCAAACTGCTACAAAAGACAGTACAACCCTTTGAGAAAAACCGAAATACTGTGAAAATCCTTTTAGAAAATCTCAAGACCGGTTCAAAATCTCTTTCATAAAGTTTCTTTTTCAAATATCTCTTTTATTTTCAACAGCCCAGCATATGAATGCTATAACAGATAGAACAAGTCGGCTCATAAGTCTGCCCCTTGGGCACATCACTCCTTAACATATAACACCAGGGTATCTGGTCAACAAGGCAAGTAGCAGTATGTATGCCAATGATATATGAGTGCTAAATGTCATGCTACGTAGTACAAACAAGAGTGAATGCGTGAATGCAATGCAATGCACATGACCACTACGGCACGTAGCCCGATCCATGGGTACCCTGAGCTCACTGGGGGTGTGTACAGACTCCGGAGGGGATCTATTGAAAATAACTTCTCTGCCTTCACAAAGTACGAGTAAAGTTTGTGTATACACTATCCTCTCCAGACCCCACACATGTTAAAAGATATTGGGTGTATTGTTATTATTGATGATGTAACCACCCAACTGGTCATTTTGAAAAATTAAGCTCCATTCAGCGGCATAAGGTCTGGAGCATCTTCTAAACATGAGTATCGACTTGCGTGCATGATGAGATTCAGTTTTCAGATGGTTTAGAGTCAATTTTAGAGAAGAAGCCTTATTTGGAAGTTAGAACGGTAAAAATTTGACCGGGATTGGACTTTTGGGTAAACCAACCCGGAATGGGCCGTGGATGATCTCAACAGCTTCGTATGGTAATTTTAGACTTAGGCGCGCGTCTGGATTCAGATTTGTAGGTCCGTATAGTTAATTGAGGCATTTTGGCGAAAGTTGAAGTTGGAAAATGAAGAAGTTTGACCTACAGTTGACTTTTTGGAAATTAAGGCCGGAATGCAATTTCGAGAGTTGCAACAGTTTTGTGATGTCATTTTGGACTAGTCTGCAAAATTTGGCGTCATTCCGAGTTGAATTGATAGGTTTCGGCATGAGATTCGTTATTTGAAGATTTTAAAGTTCATAAGCTTGATTTTTGGTTCGATTCATCGTTTCGATGTTGTGTTATGTGATTTCAAGCTTAGAGAGAGTCCGTGTTAGGCTATGTGACTTATTTGTGAGATTAGACGGGGTCCCGGGGGCCTCGGGTGTGTTTCGGATGGGCTACAGATCCTTTTTCCTCCACTTTGAACTGATGTTTCTGCTATCCTTCTACGTGATCGCGAAGCTTCTCCCGCGATCGCGTTGCCTTGTTGAAGACCACCTCGAAATCCTTCTTCGCGATCGCGTCTTTTCCTTTGCGATCATGATGTCCCACATCTCTCTTCTTCACGTTCGAATTCGTCACCACACGTTCACGAAGTTCTGTGAATTTCTTCATCGCATTCGCATCAAGCTTCCCGCGATAGCGATGGTCTAATCGTTTTCACTTCGCGATCGCCTGATCTCGCGTTCGCGATGAGCAATCTGGGCAGCCTTGAAATTTCTTCTACGCGATTGCGACCCTTCTCCCGCGATCGCGATGCACAAACACCTGGGCAGACAGAATTAATTCCCAAATTCGAGGGTTTCACCATTTATTCACATTTTGACTTCTAGAACTCGGTTCTAGGCGATTTTTGAAAGCATTTTCACCTGGGCAACTTCGGTAAGTGTTTCTCACTCGATTTAGACCAACTTTCAAGAATCTCTTCTTAATTTCATCCTTTAATTTCAGTTTTTGAATGAAAAATGGGTAGGATTTCATTGACCGAATTATTGGATTTTGAGGGGAGTGTTTGACCTCCGATTTGAGATATTTTTATATGGTTAGACTCGTGAGAGTACGAGAATTCTGAAAATGTTAAATTCATTCGGTTCCGAGACGTTGGCCCGAGGGACGTTTTGGTCATTTTACCTAATTTCTCGCTTTAGCTTTGAGTTAAATTATATAACCAGTTGCTTAAGATATTATTTAAATGTGTGATTTAATTGAATAGATTTGGGCCATCTTCAGATGCTGGGTTTTCATGAGTTGTGGCTGGTATGAGAATTTGTGGTAGAATTGTGGAAAGAGTTGGAAAGACCTTATGTAAGCATCATTGCTGAGTAACGACTTAGTGACTTGTTTGTCCTTGTTGTGTTGTGACTTCAGGATTTGGATTGTGATTTCTGCCGTCATTTTCATATTATCATTTATTGTATTCTCGTTATTACTTATTATTAGCCATATTGTGATTTGTTGCATTTTTACTCATCCGTGCAGTCTTTACATATTTGCATATCATCGCTATTATTTTTGTTATACTGTTTACCGGTAGGTGTCTCGACTGTTCCTCGTCACTACTCCATCGAGGTTAATCTTGATACTTACTAGGCACCGCCGTGGTGTGCTCATGCTACTCTTCTGCACACTTTTTGTTGTGCAGATTCAGGTACTCCCATTCAATTCTGTCGACTTTGGAAGGAGGCGTATCGGTGGAGACTTCGAGGTATATCTGCTACTTCCGCAGACCAAGGAGTCCCCTTTCTAACTTTCTATAATAAGTATAGCTTTTTCAGTATTTCTCTTTGTATAAAAATTCTTGAGTCAGAGCCTCGTATGTATTCCTTAGCTTGTGATTTGTGAGATTTCGGGTTTTGGAAATTTTTGTTTAGTTATGAGAGAGTTGATATTGTATGTGTCAGATGGCACCTTGATCATTCAGTTATTTACTTGGTTCAGTTTAAATATTTTTTTCTGAAATTGATTATATTTCCGCGTTGTTAGACTTACTCAGTCGTAGAGACTAGGTGCCATCACGACATGTTCACGAAAAGCGAACTGGGATCGTGACAGATGATATCCCTTTTCTTTTGTTAATTTTAACGTTTGTTTGATGCATGACTCTATGGTGAGACTTGAAGTAAGTTTGTCTCACCTAAATATTTTTAGTACCCACACTCCTTGTTCATATCAAAAAAATCTTGAACTCTTTTTGTAGCCTAATCGTCCCCCTCTTGAGCTTACTTTTTGTCTTTCCATATCTCTATCACTCCCTTACACTATCCTAAACTTGTATAAATTATTTATTGCAATATTTTCTTTTCTTTCTTCGGTAATGAGGCATCAGAAGAAGAGAAAAGACTCTTACCTTATTTAGGGGGGCAATTGAGGATTTCAGTTTTAAATGTACGCGAGTTTTTTTTTTAAAATCAAAATGGTCCTTAAAATATGAGCAAGAGTTTAGCTACATCTCACAAAAACAGTTAAAAATGTAAAAGAGAAGATCATAACCTCATAGTCGCTTAAGGTTATAATGTGTGCACTCTTTTTTATATATTCAACTTTTTTAATGGAAATTATCTACTACACTTTTTCTTTGGTGATTTCATTGTCGTTTGATGGCCTTATATTTTTAAGTATTAAACTTAGGAGGTTTGAGAAGCTTTCAAAAGGAGCAGGAACTAGAACTACTATATATGATAATCTCATATTTGCAAAACTAGTATATATTTTTAAGTATTGTTGACATGTCAAGAAATGGTTGAATATTTACACGTTATACCATGCAAAAAAAAATCTAATCTCGTCAACTGAATAGGAACCTCAGTCCACATAAATTCAGTTTATCTTTATCGTTATCACTTTTTGCGGCAGTTATTATACTCCAAATTAGGATATCTGATGATTAAAAAAATATGACAAAGAAGATAATTACCGACCAAGAATTAGATGGACTTGTCAGTCAAAGCTAAGAGTTGTTTTACACTGTATTTGAATTATTGTTACCCTTCGTTTTATAATGTATTATATTATATTATATCGTTTACTAGATATAACATTTGGATAGACCGTATCAGTTGTTGTTAAATAACATCTTTATTGTTTGGTTTGACTGTACTGTACTACTAAGTTTACTAAAATACCCTCAATTATTTTAAACAAGGTATACACACAGAAAAAACAAATGTAAGAACATTCTGAAACAGGCATTCATGTGAATAACATTTCTCCATTTTGTGCTCACATCCAAATGAGAAACCATTACTAATTCCTATAGATCTCCTTGGTTGTTGTAATTAATTTTCATTTTTTAAATATAAGTAAACATTTAAGAGCCATCAGGTTGTTTAATAAATTTTTCATATAACCCCAAGATTGCTCATAGGATAATATGAAAATGACAACTTACCGACTCCCCAGATCATCGAAAGATAAAAGCTAACTCACAATTCATTATATTATCGAAAGATAAAAGCTAAAAGATAAATCAGAATGGTACAAGTTACAAAAATTCAGAATGAACTATAGGAAACATTAAGACATCAAGACGAGAAACCATGCATTTTTGTAATCTTTTTCATGAAAACCCAACTATCGAAAAACAACTTTGAAACATGAAAACAGTTCAAGACTTAAGTTTAAATTCAAATTTATTCCCAGAAAGCTTCACCAATATACAGTAACAGTGTTCAAACAAAAGTTAAACTGACGTATAGACGAGGCTCCGATTTTCGCCTATTCAATCAAAGAGCAGAGCTAAAGCTTTCATAGCTGCATACATGGTTGCCTCATGAGAAGGGACACCTTCACAGACCTTCCAAGTGCCAAGCCAGAAATTAGCTCAAAAAATACTGTTCAGTCTTTTTAAGATAATCTTCACTGCCTCCAAGATTGTGAATTCTCAAGATTCAGAAAATGGAATCAAAATTTGAGGAGAATACGTGAAACTTCTTTTCAAAGAAAATGTTGACAGACTGTCCAAGGAATTGAAAGTAATACAAACATGAGGCTAAGATTTGTCTACAAGTATCAAAACCCAAAGCTGAAAAAACAAAACTCCCCCCACCATCACTAGCCAAGCTAAGACTCAGCACAAATATCTGAGATTTCAAGCTTTCTGGATAAGATCACCACAGCCTCATTCACTAGGTTTGGGGTTTAGAGTAGAATGAACAGAGGTCCATATAGCCGATGCAAACTATTTGGGATAAGGGCATACCGGCATAGTTGACTGATTCAGCATCGTCATCATTGTTTTCATCAATATCTTCTGATGCCAGGGCTGCTGATAGAAAAGAATCAAAGAATTCAAAAGCTGTCAAACTACAAAGGAACAGAGCGACCAATAGAGAAACTCCTGCATTCTGTGAGTCACATAAAGCCTCATTCTTTTAACACAATCTAGGTAATGGGTGGACTAAGATTTTTTTTCTCAGACAAAAAGCATAAGCTTTAAGAATTGTCATGGCTGCAAGCATCCGTGAGACTTATGAGACAGAAAAGAAACACTAATTGAATTTTTCCAAAAGATTTCAGACCCATATGAGTTGCAACACCAAGATACAGTTTTTTCAGCTCAAGAGAAAAATGTTTGATTCATATACACAGACTGCGACGACACTAACTATGCCTCAATCCCAAACAAGTTGGGGTCGACAATACGAATCCCACTTCTTTCTTTAAAATCATCCATATCATCATCATACCAAAATAAAATAAAAGAAAATATCTTACAGCCTCATTGCTCATAAATGGAACAGAGGGGGTAGCAAGAATTTCACCAAAACTGTGGCTTTACATATTAAAAATAATTTCTTTTGAGTAAACATCGACGCTACAGAATAAGAGAGAGGGTCAAAACCACCCACGGAATCTCCCCAGAGCTCTCTGTTTTCACCAAGTCCTAAAATAAAACTAATGCGTTTCACCAAGTGTTTGAGAACCTAAAACTATTGAATGTTGGAATGGCTAGCGAGTATTCATATATCTGACTGTAAAATGAGGTTATGAGCTCAAATATTTCCTCTGTAATCAAGGAGCAGAAGGAAAAACAAAAACCAAAATAATGGGTTAGGCTGAGAATCGCCTTCTCTCAGACAAAAAATCAAAAGGCTTTGGAAAAACTGCCATGGATGCAAGCAACAGTTAGCCTTATGAGACAGATTAAGAAGCACCAAAAGGGTTCTTTTCCCCCAATATCCCACAGACCCATCTGAGCTGTCACGCCAAGACACAGTGTTATCAGCTCCATAGAATTATATGCCTGTTTCATCTTTCGCAGAAGACAAAATCTCCATAGCGTAATGGACCAGAGAGAGTAACAAGAAAAGTAAAAGAGAGAGGTCAAGTGTAATTTCACCAAAAGCGTCGTTTCGCAATAGGAAATTTTTCTCGTTAAGAGTGATCATTGGCAGAGAAGCTTTCACCTTAGCCTCAGACTTAAACTAATGAGATTTTTGCTATTTTCGTGTTAGATTATAACAACAAACAAACTCAGTGTATTCCCACAAGTGGGGCCTGCGAAGGGTAGTGTGTACGCAAACCATACCCCTACTTCTAGAAAGGTAGAGGCAATTTTCGTGTTAGATTTTGAGCCCAAATTTCCAAAAGTACTATGAGTTGAGTGCTAAGTACTTTTAAGTTCAAATATTGAATCTGCCTCTGCCTATATCCATTTTAGAAAGGACAAAGAGAAAGTGAGGCTCAGATCAGTGTTACAGCTCAGGCAAAAGGACAGATCCGACGATGCTACGGCTGCAAAAACCACCAAGGGAGATCTGGGGAATGCCCCACCAAGATACCAGTCGGATAATCTCAAATGCCAATTGATAAGCTCAGAAGGGACTGAAAGAATTGACAAAATCATCACAGCCTTTTTAGCCGCTGATTATAATCAGCAGCAGCATTAAATGCTCCAGCTGAAGCATAAAAGGAAGAAAGAAAGAAAAAGAAAATGCATAGACCTTTTTTTACAAATCTCCCCATGTAAAATAGCAGTCCTAAAACTGGCCATACCATGCAAAATATTCCCGAAGAAAGGGCTGTTGGGATTGTTTTGAGAAATCATAGGCTAATGCAAAGAGAGGCAACCACCCTTTCACCAAAAATCCCTATATGCTATGTAGCCTCATTCTCTCCCTTCTGAGCATTTGCTTTGTTCCACGTAAGCAGAAAATTGCAGGTTCGACATATCCAAACATTAAATCAGGGAAAAGATTCTCATCTCTTTTTTTCAAGTAAAAAGGGCTCAGATGTGAATAATGATAAGGCAACGTCATGGCTGCAAAACACCGGTTGCAGGTATGAGACAAAAGTCTCAGTCACAAGCCATACCAGGTTGCCATGCCACGATACGGGTCGGGTCATCTCCATGCCCAAATTGGTTAGCTCAGATAGAGAAACGACATCATCACCGCCTCTTTATCGCACAACCATACACACTGAATAAACACAAAGTGAAGACAGAGATGTCAGTGTACATAATGTAAAATCCTTTTTTGTTTTTTCGGTTTATGCTTCGGCTTGTTTCCACAAACAATGGGCTGTTGGGTTTTTGATATGGAGGAAAATCGATGGTGAACAGAGAAGGGCAACCACCCTCTTAAAGAAAATCCCAATACTCTCTGTTTTGCCTCATTTCTTTCTCTTTCTTTCTGGGCTAACCTTCCCTTTCTAGGAAATTCTTTAGTTATTTTTCCCGCGACCTTACTTAACAGGATCTGTTCTATAGGCTCGTAGCACTGCTATATCCTTGAGTTCTAAGGAGATAGGAAACCAAGTCTAAGTGGATGGAATGTGACCATGAGCCAGACCGTGATTAGCATCTTTGGTGGCCCTTGGGCCTCTGAACAGTAGAGGATCATTCTCAAACCTCTCGTGGGTCTGGGGTGATCGGCTCTCAGACAGTGTAAAGACAACAACTTATAAGAGAAATTCCTTGGTTTTTCACCTCTGAATTTCCCTGATATGTAGTAGTACTACGAGGATTAATATTGTTTAATTATATTCTTCATGTTTCCGTTGTTTCCATGACAAGGGCTGTCGTTTTTTGTGAATAGAGGAAAATCAATAGCAGAACAGAGAGGGGCAACCACCCATTAAAGAAAATCCCAAACTCTCAGTTTTGCTTCATTTCTTTCTGGGCTGATAACTTGTAGCAGAAAGTAGCACATGTCACATATTCCAAACATTACAACAACAACAACAGCAGCAGCAGCAGCAGCAGCGTACCCAGTGTATCCCACAGTGTGGGGGGCTGGAGAGGGTAATGAATCAAAGAAAAAAGAGTCTGTTTTTTTTTTCAGCAAATGGGGCTCGGATGTGTGTTATTGATAAGGCAAAAAGAGAAAACAGCCACGCCATGGCTGCAAACACCGGTTGCACATCAGAGACAGAAGTCGCAATCACACGCCATACCGGGTTGCCAAGCCAAGATACGGGTCGAGTCATCTCCATGCCCGAATCGGATAGCTCAGATATAGTAGCATCATCGTCACTGCGTCTTTATGTACCTTCCATCCCCACTCTAAATACAATACACACAGTCACACGCGTGCACAGAGGAAAGACAGAGATGCAATGTATATAGGATAAGTCCTTTTCCAGTTTCTGCTGTTCTCATAAACAAAGGGCTGTTGGTTGTTTGATAATCGAGGAAAATCAATGGCGGAACAGAGAGGGAAAACCATTCTTTTAAAGAAAATCCCAATACTCTCTGTTTTGCCTCATTTCTTTCCTTTCTGGACTAACCTCTGGCTTTTATGAGGAAATTCTTTGGTTTTTCACCTCGGAATTTCCCAGCTCTCTTCTCCTCTTTTCTCTGTACATAAATTACCTGTGGGGTAGTGAGAGAGAGGAGGAAAAAAGAGAGAAGTACGAGCTAGTTTCTTAAATCAAGAATTACACAGTTCTTTCGGTTAAAAAGTCCCTGATTATAGTCTTAAAATGAGACTTACAAGAGTCTTTTGGTTAAAATCTCTCTCAAAAGAGAATAATGACTCACCATAGAAGAACATGAAATGGGAATTGAGGGCTCAGATTTTCCGTATTTGAACTAAGCAAAAGAGAAGGGGATGCCGCCATGGCTGCAGACACCAGTTTGCTATACAAAGCCATACCGTATTGCCTCAGCCAAGATACGGTCAGTATTTTCATTTTTCTCAATGCCGTGATCAAACATAGTCAAGAAAGGAAAGCAATCATCACAGCCCCTTTACAATATCAGTAGCAGCAGCACAAAGAGAAGACGAAGACGAAGAAGTGTACAAGGGTGTGTTTGGATGAAAGATTTTCTTTTTTCTTGTTTATTTGAAAGGGCTGTTGGTTTTCTGGTTATCAATGGATAAATCACAGGCATAGCAGAGAGGGGCAACCACCCTTTACAAAAAAAATCCCAATGTCTCTGATGCCTCACTCTCTAGGCTATGCGTAACTCTTTGCTTTAAAACCGCCATGGCTGCAAGCATCAGTAAGCCTTATGAGACAGAGAACACCACAAATGAAACTTCTCTCCCCATATCTCACAGAACCATCTGAGCTGCCATGCCAAGTTACAGTTTTCTTCAGCTCAATAGAAATATATGTTTCATCTTTCGCAGAAGATAAAATCTTCATAGCCTCAACAACAACAACAAACCCAGTTGAATCTCACAAGTGGGATGGGGGAATGATAGTGTGTACGTAGACCTTATCCTTACCTTGAGAAGGTAGAGAGGCTAAACCGAGAGAGTAGGAAAACGAAAAGAGGTCATGTGAAATTTCACAAAGAGGGTGGTTTTGCAATCAAAAAAAATTATCAGTGATCATCGGCAATCCATAATGACAGAGACGGACAAAACCACCCAATGGAAATCCCCACAACTCTCTGCTTCACCGCAGCCTCAGACTTAAACGAATGAGATTTGCAAAAATGCTTGCACGACAAAATATAAACAATGGCCTCAAAGCATCCTATTTGTGCAAATCACCCCTGCTTCGGTCGAGGCTCAGATCTGTTCTATAACTCAAGCAAAAGGAGATCTGACAATGCCATGGATGCAAAAGACCACCAGAAAATCTGGAGGCACGCCCCCACCAAGATACATGCCAGATAATATCAAAGGGTAGACTAATAAGCTTAGAAAGAATGGACATTGACAATCATCATCGCCTCTTTCAAGCCACAGTCACCACCAACGGCATAACTTGTCTCTAAACGAAAAGAACCAATAAAAGCTTGTTTGGGTTGTTGTTACCCATTGTATTGTTAATTTAGATAGGCCAAACAGATAGATAGACCCTTAAAACTCACCAGGAGATTCCCCCGAAGCCATGGCTGCAAAACCCACCAGGGGAGACCTGAGAGCATTCCCGCCAAGATAAGTGTCGATAATCTCAACTGCCCGATTAATATGATAGATTTACAAAATTATCATTGCCTTTTTCAAGCTGTCAATCATACTCATTGCGCCGGCATAACTTGTCCCTAAACCAAGAGAATTCATCAACTATGAGAGTGTTTGGCTAAGCTTATAAGATGGTCAAACTAGCTTATAAGTACTTTTCGGCTTATCTACGCGTTTGGTAAAATTAAAACTGCTTATACACCAAATGCGTATAAGTCAAAAATAAGCCAAAAACCATAAGCTGGTCACCCCCAGCTTATGAATTTTTATTTTATAATCACTTTAAGTTTGACCAAGATTTTTACTATTTTATCCTTAAAATATTTCTTTTTAGAACAAAACTACTTTATCGAAACTCACGCCTCGGGTATTCAACCTACCCCCCCCCCCCCAAACCTCTTAAAGTCTGCAACTCTCATTGACTAGTTAAGGTAAGCAAAGTCCCTATTTTTTTGCATACTTATAGTTATGTGATTGTGTATTAATTTTTGAGCTGTATGTAATAATTGAGGACATATCAAATTTTTGGTGTATTGCTTTCTAAGTGTTGTGGTGATGAAGGCAATGTTTGTTTCTCTTCAAATAATTTGTTCTATTTAGGTTTATTTTTTATTAAGAAACTTTTATCAATTTATTAATTATTATAACTTATGATTATATGCTTATTATAAAATAAATTATATTTATCCTAAAAAATTATCTTATCTAAGTACAGTTGTATTTAAAATAAAATGACAAATAGAATATTTTATATTTGAATCGATCTGGAATCTAAAATTTTGAAGAAATTACGCCCTTATAAGTGTAAACTTTTCTAAGGTTATTTAAGTCATCTTAATAGAAAAAGAGCTTATCAGTTTTTTTTTATCAAATACTGAAACAACTTATTATCAATTTAAGCACTTGTACTAAACACATAACTGGTTATTTATTAAATCAATTTCAGCACCTAATGTTCAAATCAGCTAATCCAAACGAGCTCTATGAACTCACAGAGAAAGAGAACCCAACCTTAAGACACTGCTGCACTCTCTGAGTCACCAAAAACCTCATTCTTTTAGCACTATTGGCTGCAAGTAACAGTTAGTCTTATGAGACAAGTTAGTCGTATGAGACAGAGGAAATACCAAAAATGGAACTTTGCCCCCAAATCTCATAGACACATCTGAGCTGCCATGCCAAGATAGTGTTTTCGGCTAAAGAGAAAAATGTCTGATTCATCTCCCACAGAGGACTAAAATCTTCACAGCCTCATTGCATTGAAACGGAGAGAGTAACAAGAACAGGAAACTAGCAAGATCATTGTGTATTTTCACCAAAACGGTAGTTTTGTTGATAAAAAAATGCTTCATTGCAGTTATCATTGGCAGAGGAGAAAGACAGAGAGGGGCAAAACCCCCCATCAAAACTTCCTACAGCTCTCTGCATTCACCACAGCCTCAGACTTGAAACTAATAAGACTTTCACAGTTTTTGGAGTTCTTTGCATTTTGAAAAGCATAACTAAAAAATCCATTTTGACAACTAGTGAAACAACAGATTAGGCCTTTTGAGCTCCAAGAATGGACAAAACAGACAACAAAATTGTGAGTTTTGCAATTCAAGAGTAAGCCATTCCATCATCTAAAACAACAACATCAACAACCACTACGCCTCATAACAAATCGATATGAATACTCTACATCCCACTCCAAGATTAGCCGAAGTTTCTAAAATTGGCATATACAGTCAGACCTCTTTATAACGGCTTCATTTGTTTCCATATTTTTTTGCTGCTTCGTTTGTTTCAATATCTTTTTGCTGCTATAGTGAAGTGTTATTATAAAGAATCGTATATTATAACATAATGTTAAAATCGGTTCCTAAAAAGCTTTGGCTTTTATAGTGAATGATTGTTACATATTGTTACATAAGAATGTTGTTATAGAGATTTGATTGTATATCAAGGCTCAGATCTGTGTTTAATCGAAGGCAAAAGGAGAGTCCAACGACGCCATGGCTGCAATAACCCACAGTGAGCATGCCCCACCAAGATACGGGTCGGGTTATCTCAAAATGTCCCGATTAATTAATAAGATCAGAAGGGAATGACAAAAATCATCATCGCCTCATTTTAGCAGCCGATTATACTCACCGTCACCGCTTCCACCAGCTCCACCAGCAAGCATAGACTGCTCCGGCGAAAGCATTAAAAAAAGAAAAAGAAAAAAAGAGTGGAAGGGTATAGAAAACCCTTAATAATATATATATATATACATATACTCCCTCCGATAAAATTGATAAAGAAGGGCTGTTAGGGTTCTTACAGTAAATAGAGAAATCATTGACTAATTGCAGAGAGAGGCAACCGCCCTTTCAATGAAAATCCTCAAACTCTCTGTAGTCTCATTCTTTCCCTTCTGAGCTTTTGCTTTCTTCATTTCCTAACATTTTGTTTACTACATATAGTGGGCGTTTGGACATAAAAATTGTAAATTTCAGGGGAAAAAAACGAAATTTTCTTTGAAAATAAAATTAGATTTGTGTTCGACGTAAGTATAATTTTGAGTTGTTTTAAAAAATTTGTGAGTTGTAATTGAAAATTTTAAAAAATAACTTTTTAAAGTTTTTTGCGAAAAATTTTAAAATTCATTGGAAAAATAAAAATTTTATGGTCAAACACTAATTTCGTAAAAACAAATCGGAAAAAAGTGAAAATATTCTTACGTCCAAACGGACTCATAGTGGTCGTTTGGACATAAGAATTATAAAATTTACAATAGGGTGAAAGAAAAATTCAAGTGAAAATGATATTTGAAACTTAGAGTTGTGTTTGGACATGAATATAATTTTGGGTTGTTTTTGAAGTTTTGCGGTTTGAGTAAAAAAATTAAAAAATAACTTTTAAAGTTTTTTAAATTTGCAAAATGCATCTTCAATTAAAAATTGAAAATTTTATGAACAAACGCTAATTTCGAAAAAAATATTAAAAAAATTGCAAAAGGGGGAAAATTTCTTATGTCCACACGGGCTCATAGTTTATCCAAAAGTCTGTGAATACTTCTTTGAGATTTATTACTTTTGAAATCCATTACTAAATTAGTTAAACTTTTGATAAGGTCTTTACTAGAGCTGTAAAAATAATAATACAACATATCTTTGAAAAAGTATCAAATTGTAGAAGGAATGGGTCGTAACAAAATATAATTTTGGACTTTATGACATGTATTTTGTTCCGTGGTAATTTTAAGACTGAAATCGTTATAATAATTTAATAAGTATTAAATATATAATATAATATTATGTTAGTTGTTCATAACTCCTAAAATGTCTATATATTCACCTACTCAATTGAGGAAGAGAAGAATAGATCCATTTGCAGGGTGACTAACCATGATTCGGTGTCGTCCTCTGCCTCCAAATAGATTTGATTAGAAAAAAGGTGAGGAACGAACGCAGTAGTTTGACTGGTGGATAAATTATTGAGAATCATATCGTATATAGAAAGAAATAAACTTAAGTTTTCTCTTACTCTCTATATCCTTTATTTATTCTCTACGTCTCTTGGCTATTTCCTTGTTATTTTGAGTTAAAATTCTTAACAAAGTCGAATAAACAATTATAACTGATCTGATTTTGATTTTGTTACTTACTAACAATTTAGCAAGTTGAGCGAGTATATCTTTGGCAATTAGCTTATCTATGCCAGCTGAATTGCCCCATATGAAAATGTTTGAAACATGAAAAGTAAATTTCTTCATATTTTGCTCAAAAGGTCTCGTATGCTTTATAAGCATAAAACAATCAAAATAAATGAAGGGTCAATCATAGCAGATTGTAATAAATCAAAAGACCAAATGAGTATGATGCAAAAGGTAACAGTTGTAAGTTAAAGGGAGGAGGGTGAATATCCTTTATTAATGATATTAGTTTGATCTGCCTCTCCAAGGAGAGGTTCATAGCCTTACAATGATCTATTCTTTCTTCTTTTAGAAGTAGATGTGAAAAAGAAGAAGCAGCTCCCCCCCCCCCCCCTTAGGGTTTTTTCTCTTAGTATTTATAGCTATGGGACATGTCAGCAGGCGCCGGGGGGTTGGGACCACACTGAGGGGACGCCCTCACAAGGACGGCCAGGCCGTGGCCTTAGTTGCCAAATCGAATAACTGCCCGATAAACTTATTAATAAATGGCCTTACCATTTATTAATCACGAATAGGTTTTAATAATTGCGAGGGCTTGCTTCACTTGCAGCGACCTGATGCACAATTGCCAAGTATTGCCTCGAGCTTCCAGCAGTTCGGAGCAGTAGGGTCCTCGTCCCATGATTCAGGAAGCAGACGCCACCCAGCCAGCGATAGTAGGTCATCTGGGTACAACGGATCAGACTAGGAGTGAGGTCCCTTTCCAGGAGACGACCAATCAGGGCCGTGGAGTTGAGGTGGTACTGCCACAAGGAGGCGGTCATCGATCAGATAAAAGGCTCCGTCATGCAGGCCGATTCAGTGGTACCTTTTCTGGAGGTAGAGGTTCTTATGGTATAGGCCATCCTTCCAGGCCCTTTCATCCAGTTTCCCATGTCGTTCATGGCCCTTCAGGTGGCCAACCGGGCCAGCCCCAATTTCCTCAGTTGCATTGTATGTGTAGATGTTTCGAGTGTGGCGAGTATGGACACCTCAGGGGGGCTTGCCCGAGGGTCAGGGGTGCTCATCCGCAGCATCCGAGGTCCTGGCATGCTTGTGGTGATCCGATGCACATGGTCAGATCTTGCTCTGAGCAGCTCTCAGTATTAGAGTTATCGTGCTTGGCTCCGGGCACCACAGGTTCCACAGCCTACCCAGCTGGCTAGAGGCGGGGTATAGGTCTTAGAGGTGGAGTTCAGACCGCCAGAAGTAGGGATTAGCGAGCGGTCAGTTTGGAGGTTGACACTTTAGATGCAGACGTTCCAGGTATCGTTCTGATTTGTATTAGAGATGATTCAGTTCTATTTGACCTTGATTCTACGCATTCATATGTTTCATCCTATTTTGCACTACATTCGGTTATGCCTAGTGAGGCCTTGGGTTTCTGTATATGTATTTGCACCGATGGGTTTTGAGGGTCTTGAGCCCCGTGTCAATTTATTGCTTCTAGACATGGTGGACTTCGACATTATATTGGGGATGGATTAGTTGTCCCCGTGCCATGCTATTTTGGGATTATCGCACCAAAACCGTTATCTTAGCTTACCTGATTTGCCCCATTTAAGATGAAGAGGGATTTTAGATCATCCGACCCGCAGTGTGATATTGTATGGGAAGGCTCGACACATGGTTAAGAGAGGAGTGCTTAGCTCAATTAGCATACGATCGCGACTCCAACACAAAGGTTCCTTCTGTTGGATCTGTTCCTATTGTTCGGGAGCTTCCCCGATGTCTTTTTTTTTCATTAGACATGCGGGGCATACTACCTGACAGGGATATCGATCTTCACATTGATCTGGCACGGGGCACCCAGCCTATTTTTGTTTCATCGTATCGCATGGCCCCGCCAAAGTTGGGAGAGTTAAAGGAAGATTTGCTTGATAAGGGTTTCATTAGGCCAGAGTTTTGTCTTGGGGCGTACCCGACGTTATTGCGAAAGGTAAGGACGGTTCGATGAGGATAGGTTTCAATCAGCTTCATAGCACCAAGATGTTTTCTCAAGGATAGATTCGGGATCGGGTTACCACCAGTTGAGGATTGGAGCATTCGGTGTCCTTAAAATAGTTTTTCGCACCGGGATTGATTTTGCCCATGAGATCAGGATCTCCTACGGTTTATTGTGATGCTTCCCACATCGTTCTTGGCACAGTGTTGATACAGAACGGCAAGGTAACAGTATATGTTTCGAGGTAGTTGAAGATCCACGAGAAGAATTATCCAGTCCATGACCTATAGTTGGCAGCCATTGTTCATGCCTTGAAGATTTGGAGGCATTATTTGTATGGTGTGACGTGTGAGGAGTACACGGATCACAAAAGCCTTCAGTACTTGTTCAAGCAGAAAGAGTTGAATTTGAGACAGCGGAGGTGGTTGGAGTTGTTAAAAGATTGTGATGTTTCTATTTTATACCACCCAGGGAAGGCCAATGTGGTGGCCGATGCATTGAGTGGAAAGTCCGCCAGCATGGGTAGTCTTGCATATATTCCGGTAACCCAAAGACCGCTTGCCTTGGATGTTCAGACCTTGGCCAATAGATTTGTGAGATTGGATATTTCTGAGCCCAGCAAGGTGCTAGCTCGCACGGTTGCTCGCTCGTCATTGATAGAGCGTATCCGGGAGAGGCAATTTGATGATCCCCATTTGTATGTCCTGAGAGACACAATGTGGATGGGAGGTGCCAAGGAGATGACTTTGGGAGATGATGGCATATTGAGGTTGCAGGGGCGAGTCTGTGTGCCCAACGTTGATGGTATTCGAGAGTCGATATTAGCGGAGGCCCACAGTTCTCGGTATTCTATTCACCCAGGCGTCGCTAAGATGTATCAGGATTTGAGGCAACATTATTGGTGGCGTTGAATGAAGGAAGACATTGTTGCATATGTGGCTTGTTGTCTAAATTGTCAGCAGGTTAAGTACGAGCATCAGCGACCCAGTGGGTTATTTCAGAGGATTGAGCTTCCTGAGTGGGAGTGGGAGAGAATCACCATAGATTTTGTTACTGCCCTTCCGATGACTCGAAAAAATTTGATGCTATGGGGGTTATTGTTGATAGGCTGACTAAGTCAGTGCATTTCATCCCAGTTGTCACCACCTATTTATCCGAGAGGTACGCAAAGATTTATATTAGGGAGATCATTCGCCTTCATGGGGTGCCCATATCTATTATTTCGGATCGGGGTCCGCAGTTTATCTCGCATTTCTGGAGAGCGGTGCAGCATGAGTTGGGTGCCCAGGTCCAGTTGAGCACAGTATTTCACCCCATACGGACGGTCAGTCCGAGAGGACAATTCAGATTATTAAGGATATGCTCCGAGCCTGCGTTATTGATTTTGAAGGCTCGTGGGACCAGTTCTTGCCTTTAGCAGAGTTTGCCTACAACAACATCAACCAGTCTAGTATTCAGATGGCCCCGTATGAGGCGCTGTATGGTAGGGGTGTCGGTCCCCAGTCGGATGGTTTGAGCCTGGAGAGGCTCGGTTATTAGGTGCAGACTTGGTGCAGGAGGCTTTGGATAAGGTCAAGATCATTCAAGACACACTTCGGCCAGCTCAGTCCAGGCAGAAGAGTGTTGCATGTCATAAATTCAGGGATGTTGCTTTCATGGTTGGTGAGAGAGTATTGCTCTGTGTATCGCCTATTAAGGGCGTGATGAGGTTTGGGAAGAATGGCAAGCTTATCCCTGGGTATGTTGGCCGGTTTTAGATTCTGGACTGTGTGGGGAATGTAGCTTATAGACTTGCATTGCCGCGTACCTTGTCAGTCGTGCATCCGGTTTTTCCATGTATCTATGCTTTGGAAGTATCACAGTGATCCCACCCACGTGTTAGATTTCAGCTCTGTCCAATTGGACAAGGGTCTGCTATATGAGGAGGAGTCAGTGGCTATTTTAGACCGGCAGGCTCGACAGTTGAGGTCGCAGAGTTTTCCTTCAGTGCGTGTTCAGTGGATAGGTCAGCCTCCCGAGGCATCGATCCGGGAGTCTGAGTCGGATATGCGGAGGCGTTATCCCCATTTATTCACCGACTCAGGTACTTCTGTCTTTTGTTCGTTCGAGGACGAACGGTTGTTTTAGAGGTGGATGATGTGACGACTCAAAAGGGTCATCACCGTGATTCTCCCTTTCCTTGAACTTTTAAGACCTTGAAAACCTCTTATTTGGTTGCCTCGATTTCCATGCTCAGTCCAGATGCGAAGCTGGAAAATTTGTATGTGAAAATATTTGAATAATGTGTTACAAACTATAAGTTTTGATATTAATATTGCTATAGATGACTTCGGTCAATGTTTTGGGTAGACGGACCTGGACCGTGATGTGACGGTCCCGCAGTGTTTGTAATGAAAATTGGGACCCCAGCGTATTCCCGAAATTGAAATCCGAGGTCCTAGGCCTAAGTTTGGAGCTTTTATGTGAAATTATTTTATGAATAAGCTCAAGGAAAATGAAAACGGAAATTGATCGAAAATAATGGTATCGGGCTCGTATTTTGGTTCCGACGTCCGGTACAAGTCTTAAATGGGCGTTACGCGCTATATGTAAAGTTTGGTTGAAAACGGATGTCATTTTGACGTGTTTCAGACTAAAATTGGAAATTTTGAAAGTTTTGAACTTAGGAATGAAAAATATGAATTTTGGGGGTTGATTATTTGATTTTGATGTTATTTTGGAGATTTGGTCGCTCGATCAAGTTCGTATGATGATATTGAGTTAGTGTGTGTTGTTGGTTGGGAGCCCCGAGGCTCGGGAGTTTTTCGGGGGTGGTTCGAGAGGTTTTTGCACTTAGAAAATTGCAGAAAATTGCAGCAGGTATTCCTTCATCGCGTTCGCGTCCATCTGGTCGCGTTCGCGATGCTCTCTTTTTCCCTCCTTCGCGTTCACATATAACAAAATTCCGGACCTTTGTCTTTTCGTCTACGCGTCCGCGTGAAGGCTCCCGCGTTCGCGAAGCCTGGCCTACTCATTCTACGCGTTCGCGTAGGCCAACTGTGAAGCCCTAACTTCTATTCTACGCGTTCGCGATCCTTCCCACGCGAACGCGATGCTCAACCTGCACAACCCTTCGCGAACGCGAAGGGTAATTTCCCAGCGAAAATATATAAACTCCAAAACAATGTTCACTCCGGATTTCACCCCATTTTTCACTCGAACTCTCTCCAAAAATCCTCCATTGACGAGATTCAATCTCTACCTTCTTCCTAACTCTTTGGGTAAGTAATCCTAACATTATTTCCTCACTATTTCTTCATCAAACCATTAAATTCCTAACTCTAAAACATGAAATCAAAGTAGAATTTAGGGATTTTGGGTTTAGTTAGGGTTTATGGGATTTTGGGTATTTCAACCTCAATTTGAGGTCAAATTTAAAATCTAATTATATATTTGAACTCGTGGGCTTATGGGGGATTGGGTTTTGGTCCGAGCCTCGAGTTTGAACCACGTGAGCCCGGTGTCGGATTTTAATATTTTTGAAAGTAAGCTATGAAATGCATTTATAGGCTATGAGATTATGTTTTTGGATTCTTATTGACAATATTGAATCGAATTGTGTTAGATAACGTTTGTTCGGGGTCGAATTCTAGAGGAAAGACGATTGTTGAGCTTTGAGTTGCCATTTTCGGATTCGAGGTAAGTGTTTGATCTAACTTTGGCTTGAGGGAATAGGATTAGGTTAATGTTTGCTATGTGCTATGTGGAGTCGGTGTATAGGTATGGTGACGGTTACCTATGTGCCCGAGTCTAACATGTCTGTGAGTCATAATTGCTATTAAATTTCGAAAGAAGTGAACAATTATGCTAATTACTTGTTAAATGAACTATAAAGTGATAATTGAGAAGCAAATGAACTAAAGAAGGAAATTTTGGTACTTTTCTCCCTTATCGGGACGTATTGTTGAGTTGTTTTCCCTTGTCGGGACTTAATTGTTAAGCTGTTTTCCCTTGCTGGGACTCATTGCTGAGATGTATTCCCGTTGCCGGGGTCATTACTATTTCAGTTTCGTTCATACCTTCTCCCTATTATTTGTGAATGTTGTTTGGGTGTGGATGAGCGATAAAGCACGATGAGTGATGCCGTGTAACTACTTCATGCTATTGATTGGGTGAGGAAGAGTGATAAAGCACGATGGGTGATGCCGTGTAATTTATTTGTGAGGAAGAGTGATAAAGCACGGTAGGTGATGCCGTATAACAACTTTATGCTATTGATTGGTGAGGAAGAGTGATAACGTACGATGGGTGATGCTGTACACTTTAATTGATTATCTTGGCGAGGACGAGAGTAAAAGCACGATGGGCGGTGCCGTGCAACATTTGATTTACTGGTTTCCTTTTATTGATGTTTATTATACCGTTTTCATTCCTTTGTTGTTGTCGATTAGATAATTGAACTGTTATACCCCACGGCACGCTCCCTTCCCTTTTATTTGTTTAAATTCACGTATCCCCTTCTATTGCCCATATATGTTGAAATGCACAGGTTTATATGATATTCTTGTCTAGCCTCGTTACTACTTCACTGGGTTAGGCCTGTCACTTACCAGCACATGGGGTCGGTTGTGCTGATACTACACTTCTATGCCTTTTTGTGCACAGGTCAAGACACAGCCTACGGACCGCAACAGTAGTTAGTGGGCGATCCTTCAGTCCAGAGATTCTGAGGTAGTTCGCTGGCGTTCGCGGTCCCCGAGTCTCTTCTATCTTTTCTAGTTTGTTTTTATTGTATCAAACCGGACATATGATGTATTTCTTTCAGACTATTGCTTTAGTACTCTTAGTCGTCCGTGAGTACTAACACCAGATACTGGGTAGGAATATGTTGTTAGTTTCCGCATTTTGTTTTCGTTGTTGTTGCTAAAAGACTTCCGCATGTTTTAATTAATTATTTTAGTATTTAACTTGTTCTACATTTAAGTTTTGTGAAAATGATTATAAAGGTTGGCTTGCCTAGCTTCGACAGTAGGCGCCATCACGACTCCCGATGGTGGGAAAATTCCGGATCGTGACAGGAGAGATATCAACTGGCACCGAGGGGTTGGGACCACACTGAGGGGAAGCCCTCACAAGGACGGCCAGGCCGTGGCCTTAGTTGCCAAATCGAATAACTGCCGGATGATCTTATTAATAAATGGCCTTACCATTTATTAATCACTAATATACTTTAATAAATGTTCGGTCTCATATATTATCGTGAGGTTAAGTTTTGACCCATACACTTCAATTAGGTTTATTAGATATAATCATGATGAGAAAAACGTTTAATTTTTTATTTAATTTAGTAATAAACAGATTATTTCTAACTAAAAATGATATTTGAGTTAAGACGGATTTGATCACTGAATCATCATTTAGTTAGAAATTATTTAGCTCCTTTTGCCCTAAAACACTTTAAGCGAATTATAACTCAATTTATAATATTGCAACTTGTTCTAACTCATCCAAGTTATTAATTATAAGTTTAAAATGATTTAACTCCTCTTGCCTTAAAAGACTTTACGGACTCATTTGGTACGAGAGACAAGGGATAATCAATTATATAACTAAATTTAAAATAAATTTATCTCATATTTATAAAATCATAATATAACTAATACTGAAATTATTTGTCCTAAAATTATAATATTTTTAATTAACTATGAGATAACTCATTTTCAACCAAACCACCCTAAGTGAATTACAGCTCAACTTATAATAATGCGACATGTGACACAATGATGTCTCTCACTCTTTACCATTTGTTGTGTTTGTAACTGATCTAACTTTGTCGATTACGTCTTGGAACATGTAGAGTCAAAATTATCTTATATCGATATGATTATTATGCAATTTAAATTTATGGGCAAAATATTAAATGCTTATATCAAGTCACTAAATTCATGGGCAAGCTCCTGCTTTAATAGAGTCAGCTTTACGATGTATTTTCATTCTTTTGTTTCAAGCTTATAAATTCCAACTTATGAGTTAATGCTATTAATTTTGGGATTGCTAAAAGTTTCAATTCAACTAACAACGTATAGATAAGCTTTAGTTTTATAGTCATAATATAATTTTTAATAAAACATTTGCTTACAAGGACTTAACGCGGATTGATAATATGAAAAGGAAAATAGGGAAAAGAGGGAGTCAACAAAAACAGATCCCCTGGGCAAAGTTTCCTTAATTACAATTTTCTTTTTGCATTAAACATACAATTGTTCTCAAATTTAATAATGTTAAGACCCTTTCAATCCTTTACTGAGCCGAGGGTCGATTGGAAACAGCCTCTCTGCCCTTTCGGATAGGGGTAAAGCCCATCTACATATTACCCTCCCCAGACACCTTGTAGGACTATACTGGGTAGTTGTTGTTGTTAAGACCCTTTCAACACAATAGAAAACCATGCTTATGTCACTTAACTGGTGTTCTAAAATCTTCATGAAAACTTGCTGACAAATTTTGGGAGGTAAAATGCTTCCTTAAAATCCAAGTAAACAGCAACAGTTTAGAAAAGACCAGCATTGTATCTCTCGTTATCTACAACCGTATAAATTCTTCATCAAGGAAAAAAAAACTCTAGGATAACACATAACAAAACTCGATAAAATAAAGCATAAAATACACCACATAAAACCTCTTACAGAAATGCAGGGAAAAATTACGTACAATAGACCGTTGTGGTCCGGCCCTTCCCCGGACCCAGCGCATAGCGGTAGCTTAGTGCACCACTTTAAAATACACCACGGAAAACTATCTATTTAGACCAGTAGTTGTGATAACATAGAGCTAATAAAGGATGTACCCCAAAATAATAGAGCTAATAAAGGATGTACCACAAAAAAAATTAGACCTAATGAAGGATGTAACAAAAAAATAGAGCTATAAAGGTATCTCATCATCTATCAGAGTAACTATGACAACAAGCTTCATTTGGATGTTAATCCATAGCTTACTTCAATTACTCATCATTTAGGATGAATTCCTTCATGCACAGAATAAACAATACAACTGAAGGAGAAGAGCAAGAAGTATGACTTCTTTAGGTCAATCACAAAGTGTGCCAGAAAACCAATAAAAACAAGCAATCTCACGAAAAACCAATCAGCACGAACTCAATATACACAATTAGTGGGTATTCACAAAACAAGTTACAACTGCAAAATTTGCTTATACAACGAGCTTACTTCCTCATAAATGTATTACCTTCCTCGTAAAGGTCTATGATTTTAGCTTTTAACTTGTAACACCAACTGCAGAGCTCCTGCATAAATAGATGCAGTGGACATCACCAACCAGGATTAGTCGGAAAAAAATATCTCAAAAACAAAGTAACCCAAAAGATAGACATTAGTATTCAAATGCCTAGATTTCTAGACAAAAGGAAACACATTTAGTCACATCCATGTCAAAGAAGCAGGTACTTTGATTCTTTTCAGAGTTCGAAAACAGAGAACAGAAGGGCTAAAGTATCGGAAAGTACCTCTTTAGCATATGATGCCTATGATTCGACAAAGAAAAATACTAAGGCACACCCATCTCAGAGCAAGAGCATACGCAATCATTAGATTTTAAAAACAAGTGGGGAAATAGGATTAAGTATCAAAAAGAACATATTTGCCAACAAAGAAACTCAAAAATAGATTTTACTTGTTTAATTCTGAAAAGAAAACACTTTTAGGCACATCCCCCATATCAAAGAAGCAGCATTATCAGCATTATCATTCAACACAGAGAGTTAATAAACAGAGAAACATAGGCTAAAATATCAAGAAATACATCTTTCGCAATAAGTTAATTCTCAAATAGATCTTAGCATTCACATTCCTAGAACTTCAAAAGCAGAGAATCTGTTGTTTGCTTTCTTATTTGATCTTTGGCCATCAATTATTTTGCTACCATCACCATTTATCGATCAATTACTAAAATTCAGATACTGAAAACATTGGAGAAATTATTCAAGAACATTTTGGAAAATCAAACTAGTATTAGACTGAAATGAATACCTTCAAGCTAAGAATTATTTCCACAATGCTTCTCCAAAAGTCAAAAGTGAACCAAAAGTTAAATTGAGGTATGAGCTCGGATTGTTTCCCATGTCATCAAGTAGCAGAGAAAAAAGCAAAAAGCAAAAAGCAAAAACCAAAATCAATAGCAATGGGGTAGGCTCAGATTCGCCTTTTCTCATACAAAATTCGAAAAGCTTTGGAAAAAACTGCCATGGCTGCAAGCATAAGTTAGCCTTGTGAGACAGGAAAAGACACCCAAAAAATGGATTTCTCCATTATCCCATAGACCAATAATATAGGGTAAGGCCTGCCTACATGTTGTTGTTGTTGTATCTCATAGACATATCTGAGCTGTAATACCAAGATACAAGATATGGTTTTTTCCAGCTCAATAGATTTATAGGTCTGTCTTTTTCAGAAACAACAATCTTCATAGCCTCTAATAAATTGGAACAGAGAGAGTAATAAATCAATCAACTAATGGTGGTTTTGCAATCGGAAAATTTTCATTTGAGTGATCATTGGCGGCGGAGAATGACAGAGAGTGGCAAAGCCACCCATTGAAACTCCCTACAGCTCTCTGCTTCCACCGCTGCCTCAGACAAACTAATGAGATTTTTACTATTTTTGTGTTATTGTTGCTTCTTATTTATTGTGCCCTAATCAATTGGGCCTTATTTCAAAAGCCCATTCCGAATCTAAATCGGGTCGAACTGAAACCAATATTCAGATCCACCGTTTCAAATCATTGGGAAAAAACATGATTAGGGCTTTTGAGCGAAAAGACATACAACTCGATTTTGCCGGAAAATGGAGTGAAATTAAGGCTCATATCTGTGTTTATGCTCAGGCAAAAAGAGAGCCCGGCGACGCCATGGCTGCAAAAACCAACCGGGCAATGCCCCGCCAAGATACGGGTCGGATTATCTCAAAACGCCCCGATTAATTAATGAGCTCAGAAGGAAATTGAATTTTTTTTAAAATCATCATCGCCTCTTTTACACCGTCGATTATACTCACCACCACCACTTCCACCGGCAGCACCGGCAGCATTAAATGCTTCGACAAAAGCGTAAAAGAGAGAAAGAAAGAAAAAAGGCATACTGCATTGAAGATTCAAACGATACTATTTGTGCAAATCTCCTTATGTATCAACAGCGGCTCTAAAATCGCAATAAAAGGGCTGTTGGGACAGTTTGAGAAATCATAGGCTAATAATGCAGAGAAAGGCAACCGCCCTTTCAATGAAAAATCCTACAATTCTCTGTAGCCTCATTCTCTCTCTTCCGAGCTTTGTTACATTTCTTTAGAACTTTTTGTTCGTTTTTTGGACTTTGGTAATCTGGTTACAACAACAACAACATACCCAGTAAAATCTCACTAGTGGGGTCTGGGGAGGTACGCAGACCTTACCCCTACCTAGTAAGGATAGAGAGGCTGTTTCCATGAGACCCTCGGCTCGCATGAAAAGATAATAATGTCAGAAAAGAAATGAAAGAAGAGATATATAACAACAAAAGAAGCAAGAACAGTGATAATAATATCGTAAAATAGACCAAATAAGTGAGAGAGGAGTGCAATAATGTAATAATATGCAAAATAACAGAATAGTGTGAACAGAACCTATACTGCTACCAGACATAGGCAAAACTCTATCAGACTACCCGCTTCAAAGAGGGAAAAATTATAAACTACCCCTAGCCTGCAACCTTAATGCTCGACCTCCACACATTCCTATCAAGAGCCATGTCCTCGAAAATCTCGAGACGCGCCATGTCTTGCCTGATCACCTCGCCCCAATACTTCTTACGCCACCCTCAGCCTCTTCTCGTACCTGCTAAAGCCAACCGCTCGCACCTCCTGACCGGGGAATCTATGGTTCTCCTCACCACGTATCAAACCACCTAAGCCTCGCTTCCCGCAGCTTGTCGTCCACGGGAGCAACGCCCACCATCTCCATAATAACGTCATTCCTTATCTTATCCAGTTTAGTATGCCCGCACATCTATCTCAACACACTCATCTCGGCTACTTTCAGCTTCTGGATATGTGAATTCTTAACTGGCCAACACTCAGCCCCATAAAGCATAGCTGGCCTAACAACTGCTCTGTAGAACTTACCTTTGAGTTTCAATGGTACCCTCTTGTCACACAGGACTCCAGATGCTAACCGTCATTTCATCCACCCCGCCCAATACGGTGTGTGACATCCCGTCGATCTCCCCATCTTCTAGGATAATAGACCCTAGGTACTTGAAACTTTCTTTCTTGGGGATAACTTGTGAGTCGAGCCTCACCACCCCGTCCGCGTCCCCCGACATGCCGCTGAACTTACACTCCGAATATTCCGTTTTGGTCATACGCAACTTGAACCCTTTGGACACCAGAGCCTGCCTCCACACCTCCAATCTCTCATTAACACCGCTACGCGACTCATCGATCAAAACTATATCATCAGCGAACAACATGCACCATGACACCTCCTCTTGAATATGGTGTGTCAAGGCATCCATCGTCAAAGCAAATAAAAAAGGGCTAAGTGCAGATCCTTGGTGTAACCCCATAATCACCGGGAAAATCTCGGTGTCCCACTCCCCCAGTCTTAACCCGAGTTATAGCTCCATCATACATATCCTTTATCGTTTCAATGTATGCTTAGGCAACCCTTTCACTTCCCGGCAACGCCATAGAACGCCCCTAGGGACCCTGTCATTCGCCTTCTCTAGGTCAATAAACACCATGTGCAAATCCCTCTTCCTCTCCCTTTATTGTTCCACCAACCGCCTAATCGGGTGGATTGCTTCCGTAGTAGAATTTGGTAATCTGGTTATTTATACTACCTACTCAATCGTACTTCAAAAGGGTTTTTTTTATACCCTAAACGCGAAACTGAAATTTACCATTAGAGAAGTGGAAACAAGATGGAGAATTCCAAGTATAATTTTCAAAATCTTACCCAGAAAAAATTTCGGTGGCTGCTTGATCCTTGAAGAGAGAGATGTGTGAAGGACAAAATTTGTTTTGGATTTAGAAGAAATATCCTGATGTCAAGAGAGAGAAAAGGAGCACCGAGAAAAGAGGCGTGAAGGTTAGGTATTTTTAACCTCTGAACGGAATATAATACTTCTTTAGGTCAATCACAAAGTGTGCCAAAAAACCAATAAAAACAAGCAATCTCACGAAAAACCAATCAGCACGAACTCAATATACACAATTAGTGGGTATTCACAAAACAAGTTACAACTGCAAAATTTGCTTTAAATTATACAACGAGCTTACTTCCTCATAGATGTATTACCTTCCTTGTAAAGGTCTATGATTTTAGCTTTTAACTTGTAACACCAACTGCAGAGCTCCTGCATAAATAGATGCAGTGGCAATACATTGTTTTTAAAGTTGAGTAATCGAATTACACGATAATGCTGATGAGATCATGGACTTCACCAATCAGGATTAGTCGGGAAAAAATATCTCAGCAACTAAGTAACCCAAAAATAGACATTAGTATTCAAATGCCTAGATTTCTAGACAAAAGGAAACACATTTAGGCATATCCATGTCAAAGAAGCAGGTATTTTGATTCTTTTAAGAGTCCGAAAACAGAGAACATAAGGGCTAAAATATCGAAAAGTACCTCTTTAGAATATAAAAACAGAAAACGTAAGGACTAAAGTATCCGAAAGTACCTCTTTAGCATATGATGCCTATGATTCGACAAAGAAAAATACTAAGGCACACCCATCTCAGAGCAAGCGCATACCCAATCATTAGATTTTAAAAACAAGTCGAAAATAGGATTAAGTATCAAAAAGAACATATTTACCCTCAGGGGTTGTCCTGGTGGCAATTGACTTGAGCCTTGGGGTTTGCTCCTTTTCAAGGTCTCCAGTTCGAAACCCACTGGGTGCAAACAATTTATGAGGGCCATCGGACTGGGTAAAACCTAACTGTGATGCACTTGCGGGAAACTCCTTGCACAGGGCATGTGCACTCCCAGGATTAGTCGGACTCGAAGAGACTCGGACACCCGGTGCAAATAAAAAAAACATATTTACCAACAAAGAAACTCAAAAATAGATTTTACTTGTTTGCATTCTGATTCTTAGAATTATAGTGTAAAGAAAACATCTTTAGGCACACCCATATCAAAACACATCTTTCCAATACGCTAAATTATCAAGAAGCACATCTTTCCAATAAAGTAAATTCTAAAATAGAACTTAGCATTCACATTCCTAGAACTCCAAAAGAAGAGGATTTGTATTTGATCTTTGGCCATCAATTATTTTTGCTACCATCACCATTTATCGTTCAATTACTAAAATTCAGATACTGAAAACATTGGAGAAATTATTCCAGAACATTTTGGAAAAACAAACTAGTTTTAGACTGAAATGAATACCTTCAAGCTAAGAATTATTTCCACAATGCTTCTCCAAGAGTTACAGTATCAAAAGTGAACCAAAAGTTAAATTGAGGTATGAGCTCGGATTGTTTCCTATGTCAACAAGTAGCAGAGAAAAATGCAAAAAGCAAAAACCAAAAACCAAAATCAATAGCAATGGGGTAGGCTCAGATTCGCCTTTTCTCAGACAAAATCCAAAAAGCTTTGGAAAAAACTTCCATGGCTGCAGGCATAAGTTAGCCTTATGAGACAGGAAAAAACACCCGAAAAATGGATTTTCTCCATTATCTCATAGACCAACAATATACTGTGTAGTTGTTGTTGTTGTTGTATCTCATAGACATATCTGAGCTGCCATGCCAAGATACAGTTTTTTCCAGCTCAATAGATTTGTAAGTCTGTCTTTTTCACAAATAACAATCTTCATAGCCATTAATAAATTGGAACAGAGGAAGTAATAAATCAATCAACCTAGAGTAGTTTTGCAATCAGAAAATTTTCATTTGAGTGATCATTGGCAGCGGAGAATGAGAGGGGCAAAACCACCCATTAAAACTCCCTACAAATCTCTTCTTTCACCGCTGCCTCAGACTTAAACTAATGAGATTTTTGCTATTTTCATGTTATCGCCACTTCTTATATATTGTGCCCTTTCACCGCTGCCTCAGACTTAAACCAATGAGATTTTTGCTATTTTCATGTTATCGCCACTTCTTATATATTGTGCCCTAATCAATTGGGCCTTATTTCAATAGCTCATTCCGAGTCTAAATCGGGTCGAACTGAAACCAACATTTCGAAGAAATTTTACGTGTAGCAAGCTAATAATTACTAAAATATAGCGGTTTTCAAAAATTTCTCATATTCGAATTCCATTATATTATGATAAATCAATATATTATACTAAAATTTTATTATATTATGCTATAGTATTTTTTTATTTTTGAACAATATTTTCGTGCAGATTTATTTTTACATGAAAAATGAGTAAATTTCGATTACTTTTAAAACTGGCTATTTTTTAACGAACACTTGTAAATCTGATTATTTTTAAATTTTTCCCCTTTTTGCTTTGTTACATTTCGTTTTTTGGACTTTGGTAGTAATCTCGTTATTTATAGGAATTTTTACACCCTATAGAAAACCTTAGTACCCTATTTATTTTAAGTAAATACCATTTTAATATAGTACATCCTATAGATACCTTTTATACTTTATAGCCAAATATCTAATTATAGTTACATCCTACATTTAAGGCACCATATATGCTAAATAATATTTTTCTCTCTCCTTTTTAGTATTTTTTCTCACATAATCACCGTAAAATTGACTAACCACGTTCTCTCTCTTTTTTTTTTGCATACACTTTACTCTTTCTCCCTCAACCCGTGATTCATACCTTTCTCCCACCCAAATTCTCTAGTTCTCCTCCATTATCATTTCGTTAAAATCGCTTAGGGTAAGTTTAATTCGTTCATTTTGATAGGTGAAGAGTAATTGGTTCAACTGTAGCAGCTCGATTATGCATGGCAATGGTTGTCGAAGTAGGGCTCACAACTTTTGCGTAATTCATGGCTTCGTTGTGGGATTTGAGGGCTGGGGATTGTTTTTAGTTGTTGTGGGAGGTTGGGCAGATGTGTTAGGGGCTGAACAGTCGGAATTAATGGCTGGCCGCCGGGAGGCGAAGCCATAAGGTTGTTTCTCTCTCTAAATCGCCCAAATCACCTATTTGTATTCAGTTGTATTCGAATGAATATTTCAGATGTATTCACATGTATTCAGCATATTTTAGATGTATTAAAAAATTATGCGTATTCTCTAGTATTCAGTTTTAATCTGTTGTATTTAACTATTTTATTCAGCAGTAATTAGTTGTATTCAAGTGTTTTATACAACTGTATTCCGTTGTATTCAACTATTTTATTTAGCAGAAATTAGTTGTATTTTGTTGCATTCAAAAGTTTTATTCAGCTATATTCAGTTGTATTTTGTTGTATTCGAGTATTTTATTCATATGAATTAACTTGTATTTTGTTGTATTCAACTTTATACATTTATAGTCAACTGTATTATTCAAATGTATTCCTCTTTATTCGGCTATAATCTTTATTATGTATCTTTCAAATATAGATTAATGATGGATCGTCTTAGTTCGTTGAGTTAAATTAGGAGAATATCATGTGATTTGATTTCCTTCCATTTTTAACCAATTTAACCTTTCAGATTTTGCGTAGATACATTACTGTATTTAATGTTAATGTCGCTTGAGTACAGCTAAATACATGTAAAACTTAGCTAGAATTTCACTTTTTACGCCTATTTTTTGTTGTATTAATGAATACAATAACTTAAATACATAAAATACACTGTATAAAAATATAAAAAGTATCTATAATAGGTAATATAACAAATGATATCTATAAATACCTAATTAGACCTAAAAGATGGTGTTTTATGAAAAATTCTCTTACTGATACTCTCTATTATGTTGTAAGTATTAGTTGGTGATGGATTATTCTTTTCTGATACGATCAATCAAATATTATACTATTTTGTATGAAATTTTATGTTGAAATTAGTTGCTTCTATACACAAGCAACACAACCAAACGATTGGGCCCGTTTATCCATGGAATTTTTTTTACTTTTTTCAAAAAATTGAACCTTTTTTCATAATTAGTGTTTGGCCATATTCAGTTGAAGATAAATTTTAAAAATTTTGAAAATCATTCAAATCACTCAAAAAGAATTATTTTTTTAAATTTTCACTCAAATCACTCATAAAAATTCAAAAATAACCCAAAATTATATACATGTACAATCAAACTTTCTATAGAAACCTTATTTGTTCAGAATTTATTTGACTGCTATTGTAAAGTGTTATTACATAGAACATATATTATAGTATAACTTGACTTTATAGTGAATAATTATTATATAACAATGTTATAGGAAAGTCTAAGAGATCGTTTGGTGGAATGCATTAAAGAAAATAAGGCATGCATTAGCTTTTGGTACTAACAATCCCTTCTTTGATACACTTTTTCAACCTATGCATTACTAATGCAAGTATTAGTTATACAACCTATTTGGTATTATCCTATATATTACTAATACATATCAAGTCATGGTATTAACACTACAAAAAAATTGCTAAACTGTGGCAGTTAATTTATGGGAGTTATAAGAAACTCCCACTATATATTTTATTTTGTGGTGTTTGCATCAACCCCTGCATAATAATTCTTTTTGTGGTGGTTTATTTGAGGGGGTTGTAAAAGACCTCCACCATATTTTCAATTTATGGCGTTTATTCTAACTTTCACAAAATTATTCGTATTGTGTCAGTTTTATTGTGGAAGTTTCCAATAACCTCTAGAAATACAAATTTAATTGTCTTCAAAATCTTTGCCATTCGATACAAATTGGAGGCCACTAACTCGTGCAATATTTAGTCATTTTTTACCATCTTTTGAAAATCTAATCAAACTGCACATTTTAGTTAAATTTCTATAAATTAATGTAATTTATGCCAATTTTTAGCCATTGTCATTTTTTGTCTTTTCCCCAACATTATACTCCTACAAAAAGTGAGACACAAAAACAGAGGTTTTCATTATCTTCGTATATTAGTTATTAGTTTTTCTTTGATTGTCTTCAAATAATTTTCTATTTTCTATATTCTTCTTTAGCTAATTAAGTATTGAAATACCTCGTCGAATAATTTAGCCACAAGTAAAAAATTCAATAAAGAATATATAGAAAAAACTTATCAAACTATATAGAGAACGAGAATTTTTTATTCACTTATAAATTCTTGAATATCTCTACATCGAAGCTACCTCTCCAATCTCCACCTTAGAATACATAAATTATGCTTATATTATACCTCCACCGGTAATTTTTAGTTTAAATAATCGGTGAGCGGCTATTTAGGTTAATTATTCATTTATAATACTACAAATCAAATTTGACTAGAATTTAGAAAATCTACTCCTACATGGTTTCGACTGTGAATCCTAATTAAATAGAATTAAATAGAGTTACAAACACCAAATCCCATATAGCTTAGGAATACCAAATAATCTCGGCTTAGTTTCCAACAGTCTTCCTTAAACCAAGATCTTCAAACTCGATCATACCGCAAGTAACATTAAACCTTGTAGAAGTCAAATATTTTAGGCCCTCATCAATTTTCTAAAATATGTTGCATCAACAAAATTAGAAGCGCAATCCTTGGTCAATTTCATCTTCTCTTCAAAACTAATAATAGTTGATTTTGGCTTTACCTATGATACATCTCTTCAAAATATCAATAACTTATTTTCTTGTTCTATAAAATCATCTACTTCTCCGTTGTCTAGTTGCCTTGTGGTTGGCCTTGTACACCTATTCAATTCCAATTAGCCATCCTGTAACGAACCGACTGGTCGATTTGAGCTCTAGCGCAATGTTCAGCAGTCTGAGACCATAAATAGCTTCATCACATGTATTAAGACTTATTCGTGTGGTCGGAATTGAATTTCGAGAAGTTCAAAGTTGATTTGGGAAGAGAATTTTTATGTTGAAGGCCTAAAGTTGCGGGAATCAACCAAGAATGAAATTTTGAGTAAACGACCTCGGAATCAGGATCTGAAGGTTCCAGCAGATTCGTATGATGATTTCAAACTTGGGCGTGTGCTCGGATCGGGTTTTGGATGACCCGACAATATTTTCGCGCCCATTGTGGAAGTTAGCATTTTGGAAGGAATTTCATAAGTTTGGCTTGAAGTGAATCTCATCATTATTGATGTCCGTTTGGGATTCTGAGACTGGGAGTAGCTCTGTATGGTGATTGGAGTTTTGAGCACAGTCAGAAATGAATTCGGAGGTCAGTAGAACATTTTGGAGCCATTTGGCGAAAGATAGAAACTTAAAGGTTTTGAGAAGTGTGACCGGAAGTGGACTTTTTGATATCGGGGTCGGAATTCGATTCTGAAAGTTAGAGTAGGTCCGTAATGTCAAAATGACTTTTGCACGAAATTTGGGGTCAATTGGATATGATTTGATAGGTCTCGGCATCGAAAGTTGAAGTTGAAAATTCTAAAGTTCTTAAAGCATGAATTGGAGGTTAGTTCATGATTTTAGCGTTGTTTGATGTGATTTAAGGCCTCAAGCAAGTCTGTAATATATTTTGGGATTGGTTAGTATATCTGGCTGGGGACTTGGGGGGCATCTGGTGGATTTCGGGTGGCCAACGGATCAAAATGGGAGTTGAAGAAGAGCCGAAGCACCTGATATCTGGTATTTTCGCACCCTCAAAGAATTGGCCGCAGGTGCGGAGCGGCACAAGCGGCTAGGAAGACCATATATGCGATATTTAGAAAGGGGGTTGGTTCCGCTGATGTGGGAAGCGCGGAAGCGAAAAGGGAAACAAAGGGGTAAGACCGCAGATGCGGTATGGGGATCGCACCTGCGGAACCACAGAAGCGGTCTGTAAACCGCATGAGTAGAAAGTAGCTGGGGCAGAATGTTTTAAAATCCAATTTTTTGTCATTTCTCACCATATTTTCATGGCCCGGGGGCGATTTTGGAGAGCTTAAAGGAGTACTTCCGTCATCTATGTTAAGGTAAGCTACTTCTACTCATTTCCAAGTTAAATACAAGATTATAATTAGGCATAAAATTTTTGGAAAGATTGGAAATTTTGGAAGAAGACTTGTAAACTTGATAAATTGGATTTCACTGCGAATTTGAGCATGAAATCAGGAGTAAATTATATATTTGAGTTCCTAAGGTCATGGGTAATCTTTATCTTCGAAATATTTTGAATTCCGGGCACATGTCCCCGAGTGCGTTTTGGTCAACTTTTCGTTCGGGGTTAGAAATTATTATAAATTGGGTTGTAAAGTATAATCGTTAGCTAGTTTTGGAGCATTGTGTGTTGGTTCAAGTCTTCGGAAGAATGTAGAATGCCGATTATGGATCTTCGAGGCGAAGTGAGTATCCTTTCTAACCTTGTAAGAGGATTTGTCCTCATAGGCGAGTTAATTGGTTATGTGTCGTATTTGGGGGGAGGGGGAGGGCTACGTATGCACGAGGTGACGGGAGTCTGTGCTTAGCTACTATATGCTATTGTCCGGATAGTCTAGGACCCAAAAACATGCTTTGCGTGGATTATTTGTAAGCTTATTCACATCATTAATTTGCTTAAATCACATAAATTTGTAAATGAATTTCTAAAAGGGTTAAACTTCTTTTATTTACTGGATTAAAGGAGAACTGCTTTTAACTGGATAATTGTTCCCGGAAATTCAAAAGATAAAAAATATATTTAGATTTAAACATATCAAAAGATATTCATATTTCATTAATTAAAATTTTAAATAATTAGTACTATATCAATACATCCGTAACTAGTTGTTACATTTATTTTATCTAGGATTTTAGCAATTTTATTATGTTCAAAAATATTATTTTTATTGTTGGAAAAATACTTAATTTTTTCAAAAACTTATTTGTTGCCTTAATTTTCCATTTTCTTTTTGCTCGAAAAGTAAACGCGGTATGTTCTCCCTCCTTTTCCAAAATATTTCCCTCCTCTCCAATATTTTGTGAGTTTCAGTGTCCGGGTCTATTTGAAAACAGTATGTCTAACCAAGGTAAAGGTAACCTCTGCGTAAATATGGTTTGTTGTTGTGGTTGTTAGTTCCATTATGCCTCTAGCCCTAGGTTTTCCCTTTTCAACACTTCGGCTGAACTGCTTCTTCTCTAGTGCATTGCTTCCCTTTAGATGCGCTCTCTCTCAATTTTTTGTCCATATTAGTTACATTTTGTAGGTATTATTCTTCTTCTAAATTTATGGCTCCTGCTCTGATTTTTGAACCACGGATTATGACTTTTGTGTTGCTCCATTGTTTGAATTTGAGTAGTTTTTTTTATTTAGGTGTTTTCAGGCTAGGAATACGATTTGTTGGTATTGCATTATGTCTTGGGAATTTCTAAAGTGAAGTATCCAATTTGGCGAATCAACCTCAGAATGTCATTGTCGTCTAAAGGTGATTTTTTTTCTTTTCCTCTTAATTTCATTTATTTTCTTTATCTCAGTAGCAGTAGAATTTGGATTTTTTCAGTTGTAGTTATTGCTTGAACCAGTTATGAAACTCTTACGGACAATCTAGCTTGAAATTTATTCTCTTTTCTAAAAAGTTTTGACATTCGAGGGAAGACCATTAGATGTTTTGCTTCTTGATACAGATTACTCAGTGTTGTAGTAAGAAGCTCCTTTATTTAACGCAAAGCTTTTCCAGATTCCAATTAGAAATTAGTTCTGTTGTGTGATGTTGAAATTGATTGACCCACAAATTAATATAATATGGGAGACATGGGCGGCTCAAGGATATGCGGAGCCTAAGTCCAAAGTTTAATATGGGGCCTAAATTTTTTAAAAGAAAGTTATAACATACGTTTTTATTTGAAGTATATTCTTCTAACCTTTTGAAATATAAAGTTGTTAACAATCTTTTTTATAATGGACTTTCTCTAATTATCTTTATTCAATTGCTAATATAGCCATCTCATTTAATCTTTCTTGAGAAATAGTTGATATTAGATAGTAATACTTTATAGATCAATAGAAGTATAGAATTATTGGAAATTTAAAAGTATTATTGAATAGTAGAGCTAATAAAATCTTCTAGAAAGAAAGTGAGTATTAATGAAATATTGGAGAAAGCAAGTGAGTAAGAAAGATTGACTAGGACATATTAAGAAAGGGAGAGTAAATTTTTTTATACATTATCTAATGAAGGAGTAAAACTGAAATGTTGAGAAAACTATCCATCTATCCATTTTGAATATGTCAAATTATTACTTTATTTACATATCTAAAGAGCTCTACTTTCTCTTATATTAAAAACTTTAATTTTGTATTAAAAGTACTAAATATCATTTTTTAAATACCTATAAGCCTATTCCTTTTGAAAAATGCCCCCCCCCCCTCCAAATTTGCGGACCTAAGGACCATGCCTTACCGCTCATTATATTAGAGCTGGCGCGGATGGGAGATCATAAATGCATTTTATTCTGCGGATTATTCAGTCAGGGAACTTCCTAACATTTTTTTCACTTCTATATCAAGAAGTGCATGGTCTTTCATGAATGCATCTCTTTACTTGTTATGATGACAAATTTTTCCTTCTCTAGCTCATACTTTAGTAATTTAGTTTTTCACTTTCCTTAGAAAATGAATTACTGCAAATGAAAACTTCCTCTAGTAAAATATCTTGTATCATATCATTATTGCGGATGTGCACGTTTCTAAGAGTATTGTACATGGTGTAACTTCAAACCCGCTATCAGGTAAGTTTAACTTATTCTGTTGTAAAAACTAGTTTATCTACGGCTCGCATAAGTTTTGAACATATTTCTTATATGCCTTCAAATTTGAATAATTCTAGCATAAGAGGGGTTGCTCTGATGGTAAGCAACCCCCACTTCAACCAAGAGGTTATGAGTTCGAGTCTCTCCAAGAGCAAGGTGAGCAGTTCTTGGAGGGAAGGATGCCGGAGGTCTATTTGGAAACAGCCTCTCTGCCCAAGGGTATGGTTAAGGTCTGCGTATATACTACCCTCAGACCCCACTGAGTGGGATTATACTGGGTTGTTGTTGTTGTTGTTGTTGTTGTAGCATACAAATATCATTAGGCTGGTATATTATTTGTATGCTATTGATCTCTTATTTATTTGGAAAAAGAAATGAACTCCAAATTTCTATATAATTGCTCTGATGGTAAGCAACCCCCACTTCCAACCAAGAGGTTGTGAGTTCGAGTCTCCCCAAGAGCAAGGTGGGAAGTTCTTGGAGGGAAGGATGCTGGAGTCTATTTGAAAACCACCTCTCTACCCCAGGGTAGGGGTAAGGTATGCGTACACACTACCCTCCCCAGACTCCAGTAAGTGAGATTATACTGGGTTATTGTTGTTTTTATTATTGAGGTTGACGAACATGAGCCTTACATCGAATTATCTCAAGCATAATTATGGTGTACTATGTAGATGGTGTTTTTAATAAGGATGGAGTATTTTTAGTAAACCTAAAGCTAAGACATTTGTATGACACAAAAGAAGTTGTGGAAGATGAACTTTATGAGAATGAGCCATAGTAAGAGTTAGGATATAACTAGCTACAGACCATCTAATTGGTGATGTAGTCGAGGCAAATACTGCTACTTATTCAGCAATAAATGAATACAAATCCAAATATATATTTTTTATTTAATATGGTTTTTTATCTAAAGGTAACAATATTGCATCTTTAAGTAGTCTTATTTATTTCGTTTATAGGTATGTTTAGAGATGATATTCATATTTGGTTTAAAGCTATGTTCAGAAACGGTATTCACATTTGACTCATCTTATTTTTTATATCTTGTATTCGTATGTGTTCCCCATAAGATCTCTTACTGTGGAGTAATTTTAGGGACAAAAATTTTGATGAAGCCAACTTGATTGGATGCTAATCTATGCATATTTTGGTTTAACAGATTGATATGTTGATATGATGGTATTGAGTGGTAAGTTATGCTTGTTAACTCATCTCCTAAATTTTTTCACATTTTTTTCCCGGGTAACATTAAGTAACTAAGAGCAATTTGTTATATATTCTCTTGTAGTTTATACTGATAAAATACAGATACTAGTGGAATTCATGCCTTAGAAATTTTTTTGCGCGTTTTAATTTGTTGCTTCTTTTGTTTGAAGTTGGATCCAACAGATTTTAACATGCTTGGTTTGTTTAACTAACTACTCCTATCAGACCACGCCTATTTTTTTCAGTTCATTTTTTCTGCTTCAATTTCCTGGTGTTATTAGCCTTCAGTTTTGATGCAATTTTGTTAATCATTGGGATGTACCAGCCTTCCTGCTATCAGGCATTTGTTTGTGTTCAAAGAACTCTCTAACTGCACCTGCTGTTCCATTTGTCAGGAACATATAATTTAATGAATCTAATATCTTTAAAGCTACCTGAGTTCCAGCCACATGATCGGTGCAGGAATTGTGCTGGTTTTAACATCTTACTTCTTCAAGAAAATAGAGCAGAGTGAACCTTATGCCTCTAAAGATGCTTGCATTCTAGCCCCATTGCTGGTTCTAGGATGTTGGGACTTTAACCTCTAATTCTCTTCACATAAATTAACATCAAAATGTGAATTCAATTTCAATGGTATGTAACATTTGCTTTTGAAATGCAGTGGGGAAAGCCAGTTTGACTTTGTTTGGTTACAGGTTATTGGAAAAGCTCTCGTCCTTGATGAGATAATCAATTATGCTCAATCATTACAACGCCAGGTTGAGGTATGCTATCCACCTATCTTGTTGCACTGTTCTAGTTGAGACTTCTACACTAACAAGCTTTCTTGAATCCTCAGTTCCTAGATTGCAGCTTATTATTTGTTTGACTCTAATGTTAGAAAGCCTATAGTGGGTAACTTATGTTGTACTAGTTACATTATGATTTTCGTGAATGTATGGCAAGAATTTATGCTATCAAGTAAATAGTTTGTGGATGTAAGTGTTGTGATGATATCCAAGAAAATAGCTTTGTATTTTAGCTCTTATTCATGCGAGTATCTAACAACTTCAGTTCAATGTTATTGTTAGATCAAGTAATAGATTTATTTGTAAGAAGAATCAGACCTTTCGTTTATTTATATACCAAGATCTTCCTTTTAGCTTGTTGGCAAAATTTTATTCCTTTAAAAGTTTTTGATCAAAATTCTCTGTTTCAGCTAAAGCTGGAAGTTGGGCGGTTCTGGAATCGGAACCGGACCGGAACCGCGGTTCCGGCGGTTCTGGTTCCGCGGTTCCGGGCCTAGCGGTTCCCCGGAACCGTGATGTCGCGGTTCCACCCATTAGAACCGTGGAAACGGAACCGCCTGAACTGGTCCGGTTCCGGTTCCGGTTCTATCCGGTTCCCAACGGGCTGATTTTTTTTAAAATCTGAAAATCAGAACGGCTCTCTTGCAGAAATAGCTGTTTGGCATTTTTAAAATTTAGCCATTTGACCCCTCAAATTTAATTTAACCCCAAACTTTATATAATTACATAATTTCTCATTTCTCAACTATAAATACCCCCTCATTCTTTCATTTTAATTCACCAATTCATCAATATCTCTCAAGCTCTCTTTCAATCTTTCTAGTGCAAGTGCTTAAATTTTTGTTGCAAATTCGTGAAACATTGTGAAGTTGTTGAATTGAAGTTTTCAAGTGTTCAATTACAATGATTTTCAATTTCAAGAAGTTGTTCGTCAATCCGGTAAACTCGTTTCAACTCTTACGTGCTAAGAATATTTGTTGTGTGTTGTTATTTTGCTTAATTATAATTATTATGGCATTTTCATTGAAAAACATGTTCGGAAAAGGTAAATCTAAATCCGGTGAAAGTAGGGGTGTTCATCGGGCGGATTGGGCGGCTTTTACTCTTAACGGTTTGGCTTAACGGTTATCGGCTTTTAAATGTATTAATCAGTTAGCCACCCGATAAGATATCGGGCGGATTGGTATCGGGTTAGCTCTTATAGGGCGGTTATTGGGCGGCTTATCGGCCTAACATACATGTTTACTAGAATTTGATAGATCTCTTCAGGCAATTATAGATCAAACACCTATTCCAGTATACCTTCATATGAGCTAGCTTGTTAATGTTTTTTCAGGGTATTCATTTTATCCCTGAGGTAGTATAGCTTTGCCCTCCGCACTTTTTTCTTGTCCATCACCTTCATCTCCTTTATGTTGGGTGAGTACATGCAAATCATCTAGATCCCGAGATTAAAAATGCTTAGAAGTAGAAATAAACTTTTATTAATCATTTTTAAGGGTTTTAGTTTTTTTATATTTAATATATATAAATAAAAATAAATTGTATATATATATATATATATATATATATATATATATACATAATATATATTTATATTCTTAACGGGTTAATGGATTAGCCGTTAAGAAAATTGAATAATCCATCCCCAAACCGATAAGCCGTTAATAAAAAAAATTCAATCCGTTCCCCGTCCGTTAAGCCGTTAAGCTGTTACCAGCAAGCCGTTAAGCTTCGGTTTGGATTGGTTTTCGATTTCGGATCGGTTTTGAACACCCCTAGGTGAAAGTAGTCGCCAAAATCCTACCCCTCCCCCGGCTCCCCGACCTAGAAAAGATAAACAAGTTGAAACTAGTAGCCAACCTAGAAATACTAATGAAAATTTTGGAATACTTGATAGTAATCACCCATGTTTTCAATTTGGCGATGTTGATTTTCTACATGATGTAGCAGTAGGTGATAGAATAAACGATGATATTATGAATATGCTTTATCCTAATGCACCTATAATAGAGGGAAATGAGGATGATGATGATGACGAAACCCAAGCTCCCGTAGATTAAGATGATACACCTACTAGTCCTGCTACTAATGAACCGGAACACCCACCCGTACAAACTCCCACTTTTAGTAGACAACCTCCTAAACGTTCAGAAACTTCATTAGTTTGGCAATTTTTTATTCAACTAAGAGAACAGAATAAGGCTAAGTGTAAATCTTGTGGGAATTACTTGTGCATAGGTATACTGGAGATCATAGCGGCACAGGTAGTTTAGTTAAACATATAAAATTATACTCTAGCGATAAGGCTAGATATATCCAATTGAAAGCGCAACAAGAGGGGAGGGCAAGTCCTGATACTACAATTAACCAAAGTACTGTTTCTAACATGCTTCAACCAGGAATAAACACAGTCACCGGAGGTATATTGTATTACGATCCAAATAAGGATCGTGAAGAATTAGCTAAAATGATTACTGTTATGTGTTTACCTTATTCTTTTGCTTCTAATCCTGCTTGGATTCATTATATTAGACGAGTATTTAATCCTACATATAAAGGTTGGCCTCGCGCCACAGTTAAGGCCGACATTTATAAATATAAGCATGAATATGAACAATACTTGCGCTATTTATTTACTCATATAAGTAATCGTATGTCTATTACAACTGATATTGGTAGAAATGGAAATGACTGTGATTATCTAACCGTGACCAGTCATTGGATAGACGAAGACTGGACCATGCAAAAACGCATTATAGCATATAGAATAATTAATTCACGGCACACAGGTAAGTTTATTGCTAGCACTGTTTCAGATGTATGTAGATATTTTTGTTTTAGTGATAAAATAATGTCAATTTCCATGGATAACGCTAGTAGCAACACTAGTGCAATAGGTATTTTAACTAGAAAACTAAATCCTGCTTTTACAAATATTTTCCATGTTAGATGTATATGCCATATTTATCATTTAATTGTTGGAGATGGTATGAGAATTTTAAACATAGAAATTGAAAAAGTTAACTTTGCTCTTAATTGGCTTTTTTATTCAAACCGTAGAAGTAGACTTAGAGAATATTATAAAAAATATGACGAATATGGCCTTAGAGAAAGAAAGGTTCCTAAACCTTGCCCCACTAGGTGGAACTACATGTATGAAAGCTTAGTAGTGGCGTACGAATATAGAAACCCAATAAACGCTACTTATAATTCTAGGGATTGTGAGGATGAAGATAATGACATGCTAACTAATCAAGATTGGAATAACGTTAAGATTCTTTTAGATTTTTTAGAACATTTTAGTGTGGCTACAACTGCTTTATCTGGCCAATATTATCCTACAATTTCAAACTGTTTAGTATATATTGCCGCACTTGCTAATTTATTTGCTGATTTTAACGAGGGAGGGAAAATTTATGAAAATGCAATATTTGAAATGAAAAAGAAATTTAAAAAATATTTTTTTCCAATCCCTCCTATTTTTGGTGTGGCTGCTATGTTAAATCCTACTATGAAAGCAGGAGGTCCTAACTTTTGGTATAATAGTATTTATCAATCTTTAGATCTTTCACCTGAAGAAATGGCAACACTATCTGATGCGAAAGCATCAATTACAGTGAATGCTCAAACTGTTTATAATGCTTATAAACAGGCGTTAGAGCATGCTAGGCCTACTATTCCAACCTCCACATCACAAGCGTCTAAAAGAGTTGCTGGCTTAACAGCTCTTAAATCGTGGACGGAGTTCAGGGGTACTCAAGGTGAGAATTTAGATGATATTTCCCATCTAAACGAACTTCAAGTTTATTTGTCGCAGGGGCTAGAGAATGATAATCCAGACGGATCTTTCGACCTTTTGGATTGGTGGAAGACAAGGGAAAAGCATTTTCCCGTTCTTGCAAGGATGGCTCGAGATGTTCTATCCATTCAAGCGTCAACTGTTGCATCGGAGAGCGTATTTAGTCAAGCCAGACTACAAATAGGAGATCATAGAGCGTCGATGCGGGACAGCTTGAAAAAATCAGTGCTCTTCCGAGATTGGATCCGCTCTGAAAGAAGGAACTTTGGGCTAGCTGAATCTCAACCCGAAATAGATGAGTGCTATGAAGAAATGGTAGCAGAACTTGCTCAGGAAGCAACTTCACCCGGAAGTGGTGATGAACAAGCTTCATTTCCACCACCGCCTACACAACCACCTCCAAACCTTGAAGGTTTTATGAGATTTGTTAGAAATAATACATAAATTATCATTGTAATTTGTACATTGACATGTCTTCTTTTAGTTTTTTTTCCTTTTAATGGTGGTATTAGTATCATGTTGTGCTCATTCCATTGGGGGAAGGAAGACTAAGAAAGATATGCCATTTTGGTCAATAAATACGCTTTTTATCATATCCTTGAATATATTTGTCTCAATATTTATTTGTCTTTACTTCTATATCAATCCTTGAATATGTATATAACATATAATATATAACATACAACACATAATACTAACGACAACATTCTTTTATCAATATGTACTACTTATATAAAATTTATACTAATTACTAACTACTACACAATATACAAAATATACACTACTTATACACAATATATACTAATTTCCAAACACAATATATACTATACTAAGAACATAGTACACCATATAAAAATATATTGTACAATATACTAATCACTACTATACAAGATATTGATTTTAAAAAAAAAAAAATTTAAGTCGGAACCGCCGGGAACCGCCAGACCCGCGGTTCCGGAACCGCCAGAACCGGAACCGGGCGATTTCGCAACCGTATGGTAGCGGTTCCGGCTCCGGAACCGCCAGAACCGGAACCGTCAGAACCGGAACCGTCAGAACCGCCAGAACCGTGGAACCGGAACCGCTAGAACCGGAACCAGCAGACCCAAATAGACCCAGAACCGGAACCGAATACAGCCTTAGTTTCAGCATGTGATGTGTAGTGTGGGCCTGCTTCATTCGGTGGATGTGAAAATATGATAAGGTGACAGCAATACAAATCGCCAAGCAAATACTTAGCACATCTCCTTATTTACTTATTATGGACAACTGTAGAATGTATAATGTTTAAATTATCAAATATGTGTTTTTATAACTTCAGTGTGATATGAATTTGAATGTGTTGATGTTTGATACTATAGATATTCTTAATGGAATTGATTTATGTTGTGTGAGTTATTCAGTTTATTTTTTGAATTCTTGAATTAAAATTTTCCATTATTGTGGCAGTTATAAGCTGCCACTGATTATTTTTTTAAAAGATTGAGATCAAATTACGGGGGTTTATAACCCTCTTACATTATTTTTAAAAAAAAAACTGAGATCATATTTTAGGTGTTACAAACCGTCGCCAATTGCCTTTAAAAACTGCCATAAATTAAAATTTTATATTGTGACGGTCGTCACGGAGGTTTTATAAAACTGCTACAGTATTGCTCGTGGCGAAGGTAACTATGGCGTTTTTTGAAACCGCCACAATTTATTTTGTAGGGGTCAAAACTGCCACAAAACTTAAAAATACCCCCCACAAAATGAGCGCTATTAATGTATGCATTGGCATCGTTAAATACAAAATTATCCTTAACGTCACTTAAAGCTAAAAAATATGGAAGACATTTTTGTAAACAACTAATTATCTTAGAAATTATATAATACATAATTTTTACATAACTAATCCAAACATTACTTACACGTGCATTACTAATACATATTATTCAACACTATTCTTATACGTCCTACCAAATGATCCCTAACTATATTATAAATAAAGTCTCAATTTCCTCGGTTAGTTAGGCTCTAACTGAAGACTATATCTTGTATGTTAGGAAATATTTCTCTAATAGTGAGCAATTGTCTATTGGAAAAGAAAAATTGAAAAAAACACCAAAAGAAATGGACCTATGCAAAAGCCACATAACAAGACGGATAATGACATTCCATATAAAAAGGGTAGCTTTATAAATCAGAATGAGGTCCAACTGTCAAATCTATATCTATATATAATAAAAGGAGTAACAAAAGCAATTATTAAAACAAGTGGCATAACCACAAAAAGCCAACTGGCAATATTAAGACAAAATAAACTAACTTTTTAACTAAAAAAAACTTCTTAAATTTTGAATTAATTGGTTACTCTATTTGAATTAATAAATATAGTTATATTATAATTAGCTATATTAAAAAAAGGAAAAAAAATAACTACTCATTCAAGTTTGGGAGTAGTTTCACTTTGGAGTTTTAAGTTATCTTAAAATTTTAAAAAAACATTGCTACAATAAAAAAAATATTAATAATTAAAAGTAGCATTATTAAGACAAAATAAATTACCTTTTCGACCAAAAAAAACCTTCTTAAACTTTTTAATTAATTGATTAATTTACTTGAATTATAAATATAGATATCATATAATTTGCTATATTAAAAATAGGAAAGTATTAATAAATAAAATTAACAAATCAATAAGACGCCAAGTATTGATTTAAAATTATTTTAAATATAAAACGAAATTAAAAAATAACAAATTTTCCTATTCAAATTTGGGAGTAGTTTCAAGTTGGAGTTTTATGAAAAAAAAATTACTTTTCTAACAATTTTTTTTTGAATTAATTGGTTACTCTATTTTTTTTTTGGTAATTAAAGTTTTATTAATCACCAACGTATATGCTTTACAAACCCATAGTCTAGCTTATACTCAGCTGACTATCTCTAATTCATCAAAACTCACTACATAGAATCAACACTCTCTCCTAACGATACTAAATATTAAATTGCTGCAATATTTTCCTAATTCTAGGGGTACCTCTCACATTACAAATGTATGCTATCTCCCTCAATAAAACTACACAGTTACGAAAAGTGTTGTTGAAAATTCTCGAATTTCTCTCCATCCAGACAGCATATGTGACTTCAGCAATTGCTATTTTGAACATAGTTGCTCGACAAGATTTCCCTTTTGCTTTACTTATGAGCCAGTGCAGTTTTTGATCCCAAGTACATGCAGGAGGATAACTTTCATGTAGCCAATGCATAACTTGCCCCCAAAGATCAATAGAGAAAGGGCATGATTACATAAGATGGTCTCTAGTCTCTCTATGGTTATGGCATAATATGCACTCCTGATCAACATTCAGTCCCCAACTTGCCAATCTGTCTTTAGTTGGTAGTCTATCTTGTAGAGCCAGCCACAAATTGAAGACTGCTTTTGGTCTAGCATGACTGTTGATGATCAGATTCTTCCATGGAACTCTCGGCATATCTCCTAGCTGCAAGTGATATAGTTGTCTAATGGAAAAATTCTGACTCCTCCAATGTTGGAAAGTCTGCAGAATAGCTCTTGAGGCGATAATTTTCCTGACCATCCAACTGGCTTGTGTAGGGATTGGCATATCCTCTATCAGCTTATCTTTTTTGTAATAAGCAGTAATCCATCTTATCCACAGTTTATCCTTTCTGTGAGCAAGATCCCAGCAAGTCTTTGCAATTGCAGCTTTATTCAAGAGCATAAGACTAATAAGGTTCATCCCTCCTGCTGATTTGGGGGTGCACATTCTGTCCCAAGAGACATAGGCTTTCTTAGTGATGGAATTTATACCAGACCAGACAAAACTTCTACAAATAGCTTCAATCATTTTAAGTACTTTAGAAGGAAGAATAGATATCTGTGCCCAGTAAGCTTGAATGCCAAATGGGACAGATTGGACAAGTTGAATCCTTCCAGTGTAAGATAGTTTCCTGGCAGTCCAAGAAGTAATCTTGGCTGTAATCCTATCCACTAGAGGTTGCCATTGGATCAAGGCAATATTCTTGGTGGAAAGAGGCACACCTAGATATTTGAAAGGAAGCTCCCCATGAACAAAACCCAGGTGATCTATAATCTGTTTCTGCATTTCCAGTGATACACCTCCAAAATATACTGAGCTTTTGCTCAGGTTTGCCTGCAGACCAGAGGCTTCAGAGTACTGTGAAAAACATGTGAATATGGCTCTGATAGATACAATCTCTCCTTTAGCAAACATTAATTGATCATCAGCAAAACACATGTGAGTGATTTCTAGCTTTTTGCATCGATGATGGAACTGGAAAGCTGGATCTTTCTTTAGTTCATTGCAAGATCTGCTAAGGTACTCCATGACCAGTGCAAATAAGAAGGGGGAAATTGGGTCCCCTTGCCTAAGTCCTCTAGCAGCATCAAAGGATTCTGTTGCCTCTCCATTGACCAGTACTGAATACCTCACTGTTTTAATGCATTGCATAATCCAGTTGGTAAATCTGCTTGGGAAACCAATCTCCTCCATAATCTGTTGTAGGAAAATCCATTCAACTGAATCATAGGCTTTTTGGAGATCAATCTTAATCATGCATCTAGGTGTCACATGTGATCTGGTATAGCTTTTGACTAACTCATGTACCAAGATGACATTATTAGCTATCTTTCTACCTGGGATAAAACCTGCTTGGGCTTCACTGATGATGCTCGACATTACTTTTTGCAATCTGTTGGCCAATATTTTTGAAATCAGTTTGTAGAGGACTGAGCAGCAAGCAATTTGCCTATACTCTTTTACTGTACTAGGCTTGGATACCTTAGGAATTAGAGTGATGGTTGAACAGTTGATAGGCCTGTACATCTTGGATGTTAAGAAAAACTCTTTGATGGAACATATAATTTGCTTGCTAATGATGTTCCAAGACTTCTTGAAAAAAACAGCATTATAACCATCAATTCCTGGGGCTTTATCATCTCCAATTGCTTTTAAACTCTGCACAATTTCAGCATAAGTGATATCCACACATAATTCCTTTCTTTGTTGTTGTGTTAGGACTGGGTCATTTGCCATGTACCTTCTATTTATTGCTGGAAGGACAGAAGCTGATGATCCCATAAGATTCTTATAGAAACCAGTGATCTCCTTTCTTATACCTGTTGCTGTGATGACTTTGTCTCCCATTACATTTATGAGTTCTGTGATATGTTTATTCTGAGTTCTCTCCTTCAGGACTGCAGTAAAGTACTTGGTATTAGAATCACCAAGTTGTATCCATTTTGCTCTGGCCTTCTGTTGTAGAACACTTTCTTCAATTAGTGACCATTTTTCCAGTTTCAGAACTATCTCTTTCTCTTTCTGCTGCAACTCATCAGAATATGCCTTTGTCATTTGTTCTTGTACTTCTATCAGTTCTCTTCTGCAAAATTCTATCCTCTAAGGGATAGTCTTGAACTCCTTAACATTTAAGGACTTTAAGGGACCTCTCAATGTTTTGAGTTTGAATCACACTGACTTCATAGTTCCTGGGTTATCAGAAAACCAGACACTGGCCACAATCTGGTAAAACTCCTCATGTTCAGTCCAGACATTGAAAAACTTGAAAGGAATCTTACCTTTCCAGGAAGAAGATGCCAATACCATTATCATGGGATTATGATCAGAAAATAGTGGTTGATCATATAATGTTTCCACTTGGCTCCATTTAAGCATCCATTCAAAATTTCCAAAAACTCTATCCAGTCTGCTACAAACTCTATCTGTGCCAGTCTGCTTGTCCCGGTATAGTAGTCACCCTTCCAAGGTAGTTCTGACAGTCCGGCTTGTTGAGTGCATTGACTAAATTCTTGAATTTCAGCATATCTGACAGGATTATTGTCTATCCTTATCATATAAAACAACATTGAAATCCCCTGCAACTACCCATGCTTCTGTTATCCCTGATGAAAGTGTCTGTAAACTACTCCATAGTGATCTTCTTTGTTCCATTCCATTATATCCATATGCCACAGTAAGAAAGCATGTAAAGTCTCCTGTTATGCTTCTAACCTTACTATGTATCAATTGACCTTCCTCCTGGATACCCTCAACTTCAAATATGTTTAGATCCCATAGAATCCATACTCTGCCATTTTGAGCAGAAACATAGTTTGTTAAAGTACCCCATCCAGGTGCCAGTAGTTAGCAATTCTACTAGCATTTATTTGTTTAACTTTGGTTTCTACCAAACCAACAAGACTAATTTTATTTCTCCTAATATACTCCCTAACTTCTTTCTGCTTGTATCTTTTATTAACTCCTCTTATGTTCCAGAATAACCACTTCATTGATGAAAACTTGTTCCCCCTTTTTCCCTAGGTGGATCATCATATTTACTATCAGAAACTACCTCAAATCTATTACTAACAGTGATGGGAGTCACTGGTGGGAAATTCAGAAAGTTGAAGATTGGACTCTGAGGTTGCTTCCCCTTGTATTCTTGCTTATCTTTCTCTGTCACCAGATGTTGAGGTACATTAACCTCTATAAGAACTTCATTTGGCACAATCTGTTTCACTATTGTCTCTCTTTGTATGGGCACAGTTTGGGCAGAAAGTTTAGTCCTCCATTCCTGAACCACCTTGGTCTTCCTCACTTGATTAGGCTGGTTGAAGTTCTGCTTTGCTGAACAACTATGGCCAACCATTTAACATTTTTCACAGTAGGAAGGTTTCCAATCATACACCACCTCCTGCAAGAACTTTCTTCCATTTGGATCCATGACCCATATCTCCCTTGGTAGCTCTTTAATGACATTAACCTCTATAAGCATTCTGGCGTAGGAAATTCTTGTCTGTTTAGCTGTACATTCATCTGCAAAAATAGGTTTCCCTAAGACACTAGCAATCCTGCTTAGTGATCTCATTCCCCAGCAAGACATTGGGAGCTTCGGAAATTTTACCCATAGAGGAATGTCAGAAGGAAATTCCTGAGTAAAATCAAAATCTGGTGACCATTGCTTAAGGATCGTAGATCTGTTAGCAATTGAGTAAGGCCCAGCACATAGGATCTCCCTAGCATCTTCAATTGTTCTGAATTTAACTATATAATATCCTTCCTCATGATAATGCAACTCTGGTTCTGGGACATGTGACCAGTGAAGACTGATAAACCTCTTCATCGCATTGAAACCAAGCCCATCCCCATAATGTACACAACTAAAGCACATTTCCATTTCTTCTCTTCCTCTTCTACTTCTAATTTATTCAATTGTACCACAGGTTGTTCATCAATCATTACAGGAGGTATGTAATCCAACGCCATACCATGTGTCGCAAACCTATTTTTCTGAAATAGAGTAGACCAAACCTTTTGGGGGTTCTCCACTCTGTTTCTGCTGGTTTCCGGGTTCTCCTTTCCTTCCATAGCTGATTGACCTTGAATAGACTGCTGCATGGCTACTATTCCACTGGTTGATGCTTTCAATGGATCTGAAATCACCTCAATTGGAACTAGTGGAACCATACCGACTTCACTCGGAACTACTGAAGGCAAATCAAGCTTCCTTGCGACTGTATCTCGGTGCGATGTCATCTCATTTGCATCCTGCTCAGCTACAACTATGGTATCGGCGGACTGTACATAGGGGTTTTGTACAGCATTGGTATCTGATTTCTCCAAAATCGGTTGTTTGATTGTTGTTAACAGCTTCTCAAACGTTGCTAGAGGTATTTTCCTTGGTCTTCCTCGGCCTCGACCTCGTCCTCTCGCCATTGTCACAAGCTCGGCGTACGTTTAGCTAGCGTGCGCCGAGAGAAAAACGGAGAAGAAAGAACACGAATTATTGCAATTGGTTACTCTATTTGAATTAATAAATATAGATATCTTATAATTAGCTATAAACAACGAAAAAAATTACTCATTCAAATTGGGGAGTAGTTTCAAGTTGTAGTTTTAAGAATATATTGAATAAAAAACAAATAAAAAATGGAAATATATAAATAAAATAAAAACCCATTCAAATTTAGGAGTAGTTTCAAGTTGGAGATATTTTCAAATAAAGAAACAAAAAAAAAGAAAATAATTTTCAATTCAAATGAAAACTACAAGAAGTCAAGTGTCATTGTTAAGATAAAATATTTTTCAAGTTGCATTTTCCAACCAGGGAGTAGTTTTATGTTGGAATTTTAGAATAATTTTAAAATTAAAAAACTAAAACTATGAAAAAAATTAAATTAGCTATAGTAAAACAAAAATATTTAAAAATAAAACAAAAAACACTTCAAGTTGGGGAGTAGTTTTGGTTACTCCCTTTCTAACTATAAACCTTTGAATCTTAATTTTTTTATTAATAATTTACTCTATTTAAATTATAAATACATATTTTATAATTAGCTATAATAAAAAAAGGAAAATAAAAAAATTCATTTAAATTGGAGAGTAGTTTCAAGTTGGAGTTTTACAAATATTTTAAAATAAAATAAATTAGCTATAATTTAAAAATATTACTTTATTTAAATTTTTAATAAACTGCAAATTTAAAAACTAATCAAATAAGTATTACAGTAGAAAGGAATGTACGAAAATAGGGTGATAGATATAATTCATGATATTTATATTTTAAATAAATTAAAGAAAGAAAAATAAATAGATAACACTCAAGAAAATTATCAATAGTTCTAAGTACTTGCTAATTCAATAATAAAAATAAAAACAATCAAATTTTTTATTTGGTTACTATATGGTGTGTATCCTTTTATTATGTACAGATTGTGCTATATTTCTGCACGCTATATTAAATAATAAAACACAACTACTATTTATTGAGTCAATATGATATATTAGACCATAATTGTAAGGTTAATAGTTTTTCAAATTATCTACACATCGCGCGAGTTCTTATACTAGTTAGTACTACTACTAGTGGTATAGCTACATGGTCACAAGAGTGGTCAACTGACACTAGTACTTTTAAGGGATTTTTACCTATACATCCAATATAGCAAACCTTATTACCTGTGCCTTGTTTGGTTATTACCCTCACATCCCATGTTTTTGTTACATAATATATACCAAACGGAATATTTGCTGATTTTCCATCATAAATTAATGCTAGATAATTAAGGCTAAAAATGATTCTTAATAAAGTGTAGCCTAAAATAATGTCTATCTTTATGGCTTCTAATTAATCTTTGATTTTCTACCAAATAAATGCTAAATCAGTTAAGGTAACATATTAAATGCTCCTAATCTCGCCTCTAAACTGAACCGATTCTCTCCTCTAAACTGAACCGAAATTGACTACTCTCATTCCTCCATTGAAAATCAGATTTTCTTGTTATTCAGTGATAGCCAGTTTCGTAGTTCTTCCGTGATCGTACTCCAATTCCTCCAGATTCTCTATGATTTTCTCATATTTTGTAGTTCTTCCGTGGTTGCCAGTAAGGAGATTCTACAATGTCAAAAATTCCGATAATGCTTAAATGTAATGGTTATTGGGATAACTATGGCAGTTTCAAAGATTTTGAAGTTGACGCCATTTTGATTGATGAGACTGCAAGCTACAGAATGCTCCAGTCTACAATTGTAGAACAATTATCGATTGATACATCTGATAAAATTGTAGAAATAAAATACATTGTGAATGATAATTGTCCTCCGTTGCAGATTAGAAACGATATGGGCGTTCATGTATATATGGAAACGAAAAAAGAGAATAAAAACTTAGGTTCGTATCCGTTATGTATTAGCATAAGAGATTTCAATATGGAATTGGCAATCACCAATGAATGCCCCATCAGTATAGGTAAGTTTGCGTCGAAACCTAATTCTGAGATTTTTGTGTTCTCTAATCAACTACAATTTGACGCCAATTATCTATAATGAATATACAATGTCAATGTATTGTCTGCAGGTTCTTCAGGATCATTAAGGTTAATAAAAATTCCATCTTCACCAGCTATTGAGGAATATCAAAGTGAAATAATAATTGAATGTTCTCAAACATGTATTGAAGAAGGTCAAGTGTACAAGGACAAGAAGACGATTGTTGCTGCAATGAAGAATTATGCAGTTATGCAGAAGTTCCAGTTCAGAGTTAAAAGATCAAGTTGTAGAAGGTTTGTAGTTAGTTATTCATTTTCAAAATTACAATATTATTTTTATTTAGGCAGTTGTAGTTAATTGTAGTTAAATGTAGTCAATTGTAGTTAATGTAGTTAGTTGTTGTTAAATGTAGTCAATTGTAGTTCATTGTAGTCAATTGTAGTTCATTGTAGTCAAATGTAGTTACGGAAAACCAGTTTGTCGGTATTTGTAGTTAGTTGTAGTTAAATGTAGTCAATTGTAGTTCATTGGAAACACATTGTACTTAATTGTAGTATTTAACAAATATGTCTGAAAATTGGATTTTTTTGTAGCTGCTGGCTTGTATGTGTTGCGGAGAACTGCAAATGGCACTTCAAGGCAACATCTATTCATGATTCATCATTGTTCAAGATAAGAAGTTTTAGCCGACAACACACATGTTGCCGAATGGACGAACATTCATAAAGCGCAAGTGTACTGCAACAGTAGTTGGTAGCATTGTCGTTCCAAAGTTTTGTGATCCTAAGACTGTTTACACGCCAAAGGACATACAAACTGACATGTTATCTGAACATAGAGTCAACCTAAGCTACATGCAAGCATGGAGAGCAAAGGAAAAAGCATTACGGTTTCTGCGAGGGAATCCGTGTGACTCGTACAACAGATTACCGAAATATTTTTATATTCTTGTGAAGAATTATCCCGGTTCTGTTGTTAAATTGAAGAAGGCAGCAGATGATTGCTTCTTGTATGCATTTGTTGCTCTTTGTACATCAATAAATGGTTGGCAACATTGTAGGCCGGTAGTAGTGGTTGATGGGACATTCTTAAAATCAGCATATATGGGTATTATGCTGACAGCAAGCACCATGGATGCAGCAGGTAACAGATGTAATAATATTGTAGTTACAATGTAGTTACTTTGTATTTATATAAATCAATGTATTTTAAATTGCCTAAATTATCCATATATATTTGTATTTAATAGTTAGTCTCCAGTTATGTCTACAAATTGTAGGTTCTGTTTTGCCCTTGGCATATGCTGTTGTTGATTCTGAAAACGACGCGTCTTGGAGGTGGTTCTTTGAACAATTCAAGGAGGCATATGGTGAAAGACCTTCTATGTGTGTTGTCTCAGATAGGCTTGAGAGTATATCGAAGGCAACATCAGTTGTCTATCCTGGAATGGCACACTATTTTTGCATGTGGCATATATGGACAAATATAAGGTCAAAATTCAAGAAGGCACATCTACAATTACATGAATTGTACTTTGCTACAGCACGGTCATATACTCTGGATGATTTCAATGAAAGAATGATGAAGATTCAGGAAGTAGACCCACGTGTTTCGTCTTACCTATATGATATTGGCTATCATAGATGGTCAAGAGTACATGCAATGGCAAATAGAACTTTTACTATGACATCAAACATTGCAGAGTCATTGAACGCTGTTACAAAAGAGGCAAGAGAGCTGCCAATATTTGATCTATTGGAGTATATGAGGACTATTATAGAACGTTGGACAAAAGATAAGTTATTGAAGGCAAAGGGTACTTTCACATTACTTGGGCACAAATTCAACAAAGAATTGGAAGATAACAATATATTATCCCAGAAACTAAAGGTAATATATTCTTGTTTGGTGCAGGAAAAAATAAACAAAAAAAGTAGTAGCTGTTGAAGTTGTTTCCAGAGAGTTTTAAAAATGTAGACGATTGTAGTTAAATGTAGTTAATGTTTTATGAAGTATTTCCAGAGAGTTTTAAAAATGTAGATAATTGTAGTTAAATGTAGTTAATGTTATATGAAGTATTTCCAAAGAGTTTTAAAAATGTAGTCAAATGTAGTTAAATGTAGTTAATGTTATATAAAGTGTTTCCAGAGAGTTTTAAAAATGTAGACGATTGTAGTTAAATGTAGTTAATGTTTTATGAAGTATTTCCAGAGAGTTTTAAAAATGTAGATAATTGTAGTTAAATGTAGTTAATGTTATATGAAGTATTTCCAGAGAGGTTTAAAAATGTAGTCAAATGTAGTTAACGTTTATATGCCGTATGTTTGTACCTGATTTGTAGTTAACTGATTGTTGCTAATATAGTTAACTTATTGACACCTTATTAATTTCTTTTTGATCTTAAATTGTAGGTGAGAGCTTCGATAGATCATATACACACTGTGTTAGATGGCGTGAAGCGGTACATTGTATGTTTAGAAAATAAGAAATGTGGCTGTGGACAATTCCAACTTGATGAACTTCCATGTGCACATGCTTTGGCATCATTAAGGCATAGGAATGAAAGGCCAGACAACTATTGCTCACCGTATTACAACTAAGAGCCTACTACTTACATATGATTGTCAGTTAATCCTCTTCCTGATGAAGCGAAATGGGATGTTCCACAACATATTTTGGATGATGTAATAAAGCCACCGGCTGGAGATAAAAGGCAGCCAGGAAGACCTCACAAGGAAAGATATAAAAAATTTGATGAAATAAACTCAAAGAAGTACAAGGTGTCATGTGGCAATTGTGGAGGTGAAGGGCATAACAAAAGAAGTTGCAAGAATGCGCCGAAAAAGGCATGAATATAATGTAGCTACAATAGCTATTCAAAATAAATGTTAGTTATCCCAGATTATCGGAATTTAATGTGTAACTGTAATACGTTTTGACGATAATAAAGAAGTTTACTAATATACTTGAGTAATGTAAACTGTTTGCAGATTGTAGTTATAATGTACTGTAAGTGATTTCTAAATGTTTTATCAACATAATAGATAAAGACAAAATGTTGTAGATAAAGAAAAAACATTGTAGTTATAATGGATAAGCAATTAATTGCAATATTTGTAGTTATATGAACTTTGTATTTAATTGTAGTTATTTGTAGTTAATCATATACAGTTGAAAAATATGTCTGAATAACGTATTTTTTTGTATCTACTGGATGGTATGAGTTGCTGAAAACTGCAAATGGCATTGCTATGCAACGTCAATTCTTTATTCTTCATTGTTCAAGACAAGAAGTTTTATCCGAAAACATATAGCACAAATGTACTGCAATAGTACATGTAGCATTGGACTTCCAACAATTTGTAGTTATGTAATTGTAGTTATATGCAGTATAGATGTGTAGTTATATGGAATTGTATGTAATTATAGTCACTACATTAATAATGTCTAATGTATTCATGAAGCTATTGTTCAGTACAACCAAATGACTACATATAAAATACAGATTGCCTTGAGGAGAAGAGGGAGCATGATATGGAATTGTAGGTAATTGTAGTTACCTTTAATAATGTTATCATTATCAATAGAGTTAAATTCTGTATTGAAGCAATTCTATATCGTCGAATTGATTGAACTGGCTTCAAATTTTATTTGATAGTTTTGATTTCAGACCTGAAAGAACACCTTGGATTCCAATCCATGAAGTTGGATAATGCAAGCACTGGCATGATAATGTCTAATGTATTCATGAAGCTATTGTTCAGTACAACCAAACTGACATAATTCTCCACTAACTACATAATTGTTCAGTATTCATGAAACATTGTGGGTTACAATCAAAGTTCATTACAACAGTACACACTATTCCTCTTTCGTTACACTTTAGTTCTCTCATTCTTTGGCGGTGGACCCTTCCTCCTTGCAAGCCTGCCTGTAACCTCGCTCTCACTGATTGAACCATCATTTAGCTTCTTTGCGGCGTAGTCCCACAACAGAGCTCCATAGCGTCTACGGCGTTTGTCAATATCAGTAAGATCTTCCTTTGGTATAGACAAATCACTATTGCTAATATATTCCGCAAAGGCAGCCACAAATACACCGCAATCCCTGCAGAATATGAGTAATTTTCATTAAATACCAAAAACAAAATTTTTTTTAATTAAACATATAGAAAGGGAGTTTAGTTTTTTACAGTGAGCCTTCCTTTTGTTGTGGAATCTCGGCAACCATCCATTGTATGTCTAGAGGGTCCGTAACTGGCTTCTCTACGTATGACTTTGTAGTCTTGAAGTCAATGTCCTTGCGTTTACCGTAGAAACCATTGCCTGACAATTAAAGAGGAATAATGGTTGAAAATTTTTCAGCCAAAGTTTGAACAGTTTTGTTACGCTTTGCCCTCACCAATGAATCATAAACATACAGTTGCCGGTCCTTTATGTCAAACACTAACAACAACCAATGAAAGTTCTCTACAAGGTTAACAGTCATTACCACATAATCCACAAGATCCCATGCTAAATTAGCAAGAATTCGATAGCCCATAATGTATTCTCCAATATCGTCATCGGCTTTTACAACAGAATTCCTTTGATTCATTGGAGCAGCAGAGAACTTCTCATAGATACTTTCAATTTTTGTCTTGAACAAGCAATCGGTTGTTGTAAATCTACAGTTGTTGTTGGGGCCATATTTCCCCTTTTTTCTCAAATAGTACATTATAACATCAATGTGCTGAAAAAAGTAAAAGTTCAATTTATAATATGTAGTTCAAGTCTGTACATTAAGGCAATCTGTACTTTAAATGCAAGCTGCAGTGTTCAATAAACTACATATTGTAGTGAATTGTAGTTAAATGTAGTCAATTGTTTTTAAATGTAGTTAATGCAATCTGTAGTTAATGCAAATGTAATAAATTGTAGTCAATAAGAACTACATTTGCATATAACAAGACATACTTAAAGATGTTTAGATAGAATAAGCTATTGGATACCAGTTGTTCAATATCAACAATTAACAGAGCATACAAGAGGAAAGAAAATAAATAATGGCTGTGTATAACAGTTTGACAGCTACAAAAGTGAAAATAACAGCTACAAGATACAAATAACAGCTACAAAATATGTAGTTCAAGTCTGTGTATTTCAATTTACTTTTAACCAATTCTAGTTATGTGTAATCTAGTTATAAGTCTGTACACATCAAGGCAATCAATATTTTAAATGTAGTCGTTTGTAGTTAACTGTAGTGTTCAATAACTACATAACAGTGAGCTAGCTACCAGATAAAGACAAAACTGCAATGATAATTCATATACTTACTGTACAATTGATTAATTGTCCGGGGTGAGCAAGGGTGTAGAACCAGTCCTTCTTATCAATTTTTTCGCAACCCAAATCCAACAAAGGATTCAGATGGTTATCCTTCTTCGAATAGAAGTACTTCCTCCTGTAATAATAATATAATTAAACAAACAACTACAAAAAACAAAAACATTGACAACTTTAAAGTCTAAATTGAGAGAAAAAAAAATAAAACAAGTACATACAACATAAGACATTTAAGCACCATACCTCCTAGATGATTTGTCACTTCGATGGTATAACCAGGTAGTAAAACTATCTATTAGTTCAGGATCAACATCTTCACCAATGGGACTTGTGAATGGGTGCTTTATGTAAAAAAATTTTGGCCCAAAAGACGTGCTGCCTTCAGTACTGTAGAGTGGAGTGAATGGTGAACGTGCATGTTTTCCAGGTAACCTTGTTCTTACTTGATGAAGCGGGGTTGAATCAACTTGAATTGGGTCACCATACATGACCATTTGTGATAGATTTTCTGGAATTTCAAAATCGTCCAGTGTCACACCTTTCTTTTCAGTTCCTCCACACACCACTCCAATCTCCTCTTCTTTTTCAATGCATTCTTCGACAATTTCAGGCACAGTTACACCATGAATTGGTGACTGTGGAACATTGTCTTCAACATATGCTACAAAAATAATACATATGCTTTAAAGCATTATAACAGTGTATAATAAACTATTTTATATTAAAAACTACATTAATAAACAAAACCTTCTTTTGATACATCAGCTGCTTGTTGTAGGTCATCATACAAATCAACTTGTTGTTCAAGTTGTTGAGGAGAAGAAGGAGCTGAACATGTAAATTTATTATTTATTAGCAATTCAAGATGGAAGTATATATGTATGTAGGAATTATTTAGATACCTGTTGTACTGGGGCCTGCACGGAGTTGAGGACCAAAATTGAACTGAAATTCTTTGTTTTTCTCTGCTTGATTATGTTCGTTATATTTTTTTTGAACTAGCAGCAAACTACATTGTGAGAGGAATGTTTTAGTATTAGAATAAATTATCATAAATATTATATAGTGTTAGTTACAAATAACAGTGAGCCAGCTAAGTCATATGAAGTTCAAGTCTGTATATTGAAACAGTAAGCCAGCTACAAAATACAAATAACAACTACACAATATGTATTTCAAGTCTACAAACTACATTGTGAGAGTAATGTTTTAGTATTAGAATAAATTATCATAACTATTATATAGTGTTAGAATAAATATATGTAAAATCTTACCTTGGACTCATCCAATTCATTTCTCTTGTTGACAGCATTCACTAAGCTTTTCAAAGATTCATCTATGAACTCTCGAAGTTTTGAGAGTTCATCAAAAACATCATTCTTCAACTGATCTAACTTTCCATCAACCTAAAAATTAAATATGTATGTGAGTTGGTAAGAATATTCGATTTGTTACACTAAAATAAAATGAAACTACAACGTCGAAGGAATGATTTCAATTGGTACTAAACAATGACTACACAACTACAAATTCTAACAGTACCTGCTCAAGCTTCTGTTCCAACTTCCTGATCTGGCTTCTTACAGATTCCATATCATTTGGGAAATTAGCCTCTTCATGTTGGACTGTCGGAGAAGCAGCAGATGGGACTATTGATGGTTGAGTAACCTCTTCATCTTCATAATTAAGCTTTCCTGGGAGGTTGAGCGCTCCAATGTCTTCCCCGGATGCAACCAAGTTTGAGAACTGAAAGATGGATGAAGACAGTTAAGTAAATTTGAAAGAAATTGTAGATGTTATGTAGTTACTATAGTAGTTATTGAAGAATTACACAAAGGCTAACAAGAATACCTTGAGCCACTCAGGCTTGATGATTTTTTCTTCAAGAACACTTAACCAAATCTTTCCTTTTGTAGCCGACCATCTTAAAATACGAGGAATGGAGTCAGAGCACCGTGTAGCAAGCTCAGTGCTGACAGAAGAACAGCACTCGTACAGCCACACTTGTAAGGCTAACGAGCATCCCCGTATAAGATAAGAGTGGACGTTGGGACTGAGACGATGTCTGACAGACTCAACAACTTGCTTGAAAGATTTTGTACCCCATGGGTACGAATCAAAATGACCACTCTCTATAAGAAAAAACGTAAATTTGTCTATCAAACTAACATTGTCCTTATCAGAAGGACAAACAAAGAATTCCAACATATACAAGACACACAACTGTACAGCATCCAAATCATTTGTCCAGGATTTGGATGTCACTACATTTCTCAAAAGCGAGTTCTCTACCCGAGATTTGTTAGGGAAGTATTTAGTCATTAAATGGCTAACATAACTAGAATTGTAACCATAGTCCGATAAACTATCAACACAGTTAAACCCAGTTATCAAACAAAAATCCCTCAAAGAAAAAATCAATTTTTTTCCATTTAAAAGAACAAAAAAATAGTTGCCAGTAGACTTTGATAATTCATACTTCATTAGAAGATGAATTGATTGGTTCTGCATGCAGATAGGGGGCATATCTAGTAAATAACCAAAACAAGTGTTCTTGAAAGCACTTAATTGGGTTGGGGATAATAAAGACTTTATCTGGGATGGTATCGTTGCATCGCACAAGCTATGGAACCGTATCACACCATAATCAACATTATGTTGAGCATAGTAAGGTCCATTCTGCAAAAAAAATATATTAATTGTCGTTAGAATGAAGCTAGATTTCAGCATTACAATATATAATGTAACATATCATATAACTACATTTTTAACATACAAACTACATTTTTTGCATACAAACTACATTTTTCCTACATTTTTCTGTATATTGAAATAGTGAGCCAGCTACAAAATACAAATAACGCTACACAGTATGTATTTCAATTCTGTATATTTCAATTTACCTATATCCAAATGTAGTTATATGTAATGTAGTAATAGGTTTCTGTACACTAATGCAATGTGTAGTTTAAATGCAATCTGTAGTGTTCACATACATACAGATTTTATTCAATTGTAGTTAAATGTAGTCACTTGTTTTTAAATTTTGTTAATGCAATCTGTAGTTAATACAATTGTAGTTACTGCAATCTGTAATCAATTGTAGTCAATAAGAACTGCATTTGGATATAATAAGACATACTTAAAAATGTTTAGATAGAATAAGATTTTGGATACCAGTTGTTCATATCAACAATTAACAGAGCATACAAGAGGAAAGAAAACAGGAAGTCTGTGTATAACAGTTTGCCTGTGTATAACAGCTACAAGATACATATGAAACTACATTAAACTACAAAAAACTACAGTTAACAGCTACATATTTGATTCCACAGTATAATTTGTCAATGAAATTTAGGTCAACTAAAACAGTTCCAAATAATCATTGCATTAAACTACATTAAACTACAAAAACGACAAAAATATACAATTTTGATTCAGCTGTGACATTGTCAAATAAAACATTACATAACACTACATTAAACTACAAAAACCTACAATTGACTACAAATTTGTTTCAACACTATATAAAAGAACAGTGAGCCAGCTACAAAATACAAATAACGCTACACATTATGTATTTCAATTCTGTATATTTCAATTTGCCTATATCCAAATGTAGTTATATGTCATGTAGTTATAGGTTTCTGTACACTAATGCAATGTGTAGTTTAAATGCAATTTGTAGTGTTCACATACATAAAGATTTTATTCAATTGTAGTTAAATGTAGTCACTTGTTTTTAAATTTTGTTAATGCAATCTGTAGTTAATACAATTGTAGTTACTGCAATCTGTAATCAATTGTAGTCAATAAGAACTACATTTGGATATAATAAGACATACTTAAAGATGTTTAGATAGAATAAGATTTTGGATACCAGTTGTTCAATATCAACAATTAACAGAGCATACAAGAGGAAAGAAAACAGGAAGTCTGTGTATAACAGTTTGCCTGTGTATAACAGCTACAAGATACACATGAAACTACATTAAACTACAAAAAACTACAGTTAACAGCTACATATTTGATTCCACAGTATAGTTTGTCAATGAAATTTAGGTCAACTAAAACAGTTCCAAATAATCATTGCATTAAACTACATTAAACTACAAAAACGACAAAAATATACAATTTTGATTCAGCTGTGACATTGTCAAATAAAACATTACATAACACTACATTAAACTACAAAAAGCTACAATTGACTACAAATTTGTTTCAACACTATATAAAAGAACAGTGAGCCAGCTACAAAATACAAATAACGCTACACAGTATGTATTTCAATTCTGTATATTTCAATTTGCCTATATCCAAATGCAGTTATATGTAATGTAGTTATAGGTTTCTGTACACTAATGCAATGTGTAGTTTAAATGCAATCTGTAGTGTTCACATACATAAAGATTTTATTCAACTGTAGTTAAATGTAGTCACTTGTTTTTAAATTTTGTTAATGCAACCTGTAGTTAATACAATTGTAGTTACTGCAATCTGTAATCAATTGTAGTCAATAAGAACTACATTTGGATATAATAAGACATATTTAAAGATGTTTAGATAGAATAAGATTTTGGATACCAGTTGTTCAATATCAACAATTAACAGAGCATACAAGAGGAAAGAAAACAGGAAGTCTGTGTATAACAGTTTGCCTGTGTATAACAGCTACAAGATACACATGAAACTACATTAAACTACAAAAAACTACAGTTTACATATTTGATTCCACAGAATAATTTGTCAATGAAATTTAGGTCAACTAAAACAGTTCCAAATAATCATTGCATTAAACTACATTAAACTACAAAAACGACAAAAATATACAATTTTGATTCAGCTGTGACATTGTCAAATAAAACATTACATAACACTACATTAAACTACAAAAACCTACAATTGACTACAAATTTGTTTCAACACTATATAAAAGAACAGTGAGCCAGCTACAAAATACAAATAACGCTACACAGTATGTATTTCAATTCTGTATATTTCAATTTGCCTATATCCAAATGTAGTTATATGTAATGTAGTTATAGGTTTCTGTACACTAATGCAATGTGTAGTTTAAATGCAATCTGTAGTGTTCACATACATAAAGATTTTATTCAATTGTAGTTAAATGTAGTCACTTGTTTTTAAATTTTGTTAATGCAATCTGTAGTTAATACAATTGTAGTTACTGCAATCTGTAATCAATTGTAGTCAATAAGAACTACATTTGGATATAATAAGACATACTTAAAGATGTTTAGATAGAATAAGATTTTGGATACCAGTTGTTCAATATCAACAATTAACAGAGCATACAAGAGGAAAGAAAATAGGAAGTCTGTGTATAACAGTTTGCCTGTGTATAACAGCTACAAGATACACATGAAACTACATTAAACTACAAAAAACTTCAGTTAACAGCTACATATTTGATTCCACAGTATAGTTTGTCAATGAAATTTAGGTCAACTAAAACAGTTCCAAATAATCATTGCATTAAACTACATTAAACTACAAAAACGACAAAAATATACAATTTTGATTCAGCTGTGACATTGTCAAATAAAACATTACATAACACAACATTAAACTACAAAAAGCTACAATTGACTACAAATTTGTTTCAACACTATATAAAGGAACAGTGAGCCAGCTACAAATTACAAATAACGCTACACAGTATGTATTTCAATTCTGTATATTTCAATTTGCCTATATCCAAATGCAGTTATATGTAATGTAGTTATAGGTTTCTGTACACTAATGCAATGTGTAGTTTAAATGCAATCTGTAGTGTTCACATACATAAAGATTTTATTCAATTGCAGTTAAATGTAGTCACTTGTTTTTAAATTTTGTTAATGCAATCTGTAGTTAATACAATTGTAGTTACTGCAATCTGTAATTAATTGTAGTCAATAAGAACTACATTTGGATATAATAAGACATATTTAAAGATGTTTAGATAGAATAAGATTTTGGATACCAGTTGTTCAATATCAACAATTAACAGAGCATACAAGAGGAAAGAAAACAGGAAGTCTGTGTATAACAGTTTGCCTGTGTATAACAGCTACAAGATACACATGAAACTACATTAAACAACAAAAAACTACAGTTAACAGCTACATATTTGATTCCACAGTATAATTTGTCAATGAAATTTAGGTCAACTAAAATAGTTCCAAATAATCATTGCATTAAACTACATTAAACTACAAAAACGACAAAAATATACAATTTTGATTCATCTGTGACATTGTCAAATAAAACATTACATAACACTACATTAAACTACAAAAAGCTACAATTGACTACAAATTTGTTTCAACACTATATAAAAGAACAGTGAGCCAGCTACAAAATACAAATAACGCTACACAGTATGTATTTCAATTCTGTATATTTCAATTTGCCTATATCCAAATGCAGTTATATGTAATGTAGTTATAGGTTTCTTTACACTAATGCAATGTGTAGTTTAAATGCAATCTGTAGTGTTCACATACATAAAGATTTTATTCAATTGTAGTTAAATGTAGTCACTTGTTTTTAAATTTTGTTAATGCAATCTGTAGTTAATACAATTATAGTTACTGCAATCTGTAATCAATTGTAGTCAATAAGAACTACATTTGGATATAATAAGACATACTTAAAGATGTTTAGATAGAATAAGATTTTGGATACCAGTTGTTCAATATCAACAATTAACAGAGCATACAAGAGGAAAGAAAACAGGAAGTCTGTGTATAACAGTTTGCCTGTGTATAACAGCTACAAGATACACATGAAACTACATTAAACTACAAAAAACTACAGTTAACAGCTACATATTTGATTCCACAGTATAATTTGTCAATGAAATTTAGGTCAACTAAAACAGTTCCAAATAATCATTGCATTAAACTACATTAAACTACAAAAACGACAAAAATATACAATTTTGATTCAGCTGTGACATTGTCAAATAAAACATTACATACCACTACAAAATCCTACAATTGACTACAAATTTGTTTCAACACTATATAAAAGAACAGTGAGCCAGCTACAAATACAAATAACGCTACACAGTATGTATTTCAATTCTGTATATTTCAATTTACCTATATCCAAATGTAGTTATATGTAATGTAGTTATAGGTTTCTGTACACTAATGCAATGTGTAGTTTAAATGCAATCTTTAATGTTCACATACATACAGATTTTATTCAATTGTAGTTAAATGTAGTCACTTGTTTTTAAATTTTGTTAATGCAATCTGTAGTTAATACAATTGTAGTTACTGCAATCTGTAATCAATTGTAGTCAATAAGAACTACATTTGGATATAATAAGAAATATTTAAAAATGTTTAGATAGAATAAGATTTTGGATACCTGTTGTTCAATATCAACAATTAACAGAGCATACAAGAGGAAAGAAAACAGGAAGTCTGTGTATAACAGTTTGCCTGTATATAACAACTACAAGATACACATGAAACTACATTAAACTACAAAAAACTACAGTTAACAGCTACATATTTGATTCCACAGTATAATTTGTCAATGAAATTTAGGTCAACTAAAACAGTTCCAAATAATCATTGCATTAAACTACATTAAACTACAAAAACGACAAAAATATACAATTTTGATTCAGCTGTGACATTGTCAAATAAAACATTACATAACACTACATTAAACTACAAAAAGCTACAATTGACGACAAATTTGTTTCAACACTATATAAAAGAACAGTGAGCCAGCTACAAAATACAAATAACGCTACACAGTATGTATTTCAATTCTGTATATTTCAATTTGCCTATATCCAAATGTAGTTATATGTAATGTAGTTATAGGTTTCTGTACACTAATGCAATGTGTAGTTTAAATGCAATCTGTAGTGGTCACATACATAAAGATTTTATTCAATTGTAGTTAAATGTAGTCACTTGTTTTTAAATTTTGTTAATGCAATCTGTAGTTAATACAATTGTAGTTACTGCAATCTGTAATCAATTGTAGTCAATAAGAACTACATTTGGATATAATAAGACATACTTAAAGATGTTTAGATAGAATAAGATTTTGGATACCAGTTGTTCAATATCAACAATTAACAGAGCATACAAGAGGAAAGAAAACAGGAAGTCTGTGTATAACAGTTTGCCTGTGTATAACAGCTACAAGATACACATGAAACTACATTAAACTACAAAAAACTACAGTTAACAGCTACATATTTGATTCCACAGTATAATTTGTCAATGAAATTTAGGTCAACTAAAACAATTCCAAATAATCATTGCATTAAACTACATTAAACTTCAAAAACGACAAAAATATACAATTTTGATTCAGCTGTGACATTGTCAAATAAAATATTACATAACACTACATTAAACTACAAAAACCTACAATTGACTACAAATTTGTTTCAACACTATATAAAAGAACAGAAATTTGTTCCGATCTCCTCTTCTTTTTCAATGCATTCTTCGACAATTTCAGTCACAGTTACACCATGAATTGGTGACTGTGGAACAATATCTTCACATATGCATTGTCAAATAAAACATTACATAACACTTTCATAACACTACATTAAACTACAAAAACCTACAATTGACTAGAAATTTGTTTCAACACTATATTATGCCAAACAAAAACACATTAACTCCGAATAATAACAATTAACTACAATTTGTATACGCAACCCTAATATGCAATAATACATTAAATTTTTACAAAAAACACTTAGACGCCAAAAAAAAATTGAATTCTAATTTTTTGGCAAAAAAATATTAAACTACAAAACATTGTCGAGAAAAAAAAAGTTGTTTACCTTAACCGAAACTTGTTGCGGAACCAATTTTGTGGTTTTTAGAGGGTTTCAACGTTTTTTGCTTTGAGGGTGAATGAGACACCTTCTGTATTTTTGTTTTTGAACTTTGGGTAAATCGTCCACAAAATCATCATCATCCACCCACAAGCTTTTCCCCTTTCGCTTGTGTTGTTTGCCGGCTTCAATTTCTACACCGGTTGCATCAACCTCCTGCAAGTGCTTTGTTCGAGTTTTAGCTCGTATTTGTCTCGGCGATGCAGGAACACTTTCTTTTCCACTTGCATGGACAGATTGTTGTCTTTTTACTGGAGATTTAAGTGTTAAAACACCCAAATCAAATGATGAAATTTCGCCTATTTTTTGACGTTGGGGAGTAATATGTTTTTTCACCATTTTGACTATGGATAAGTTTTTTTCACTGAAAACGTGTTTTCTTTACAGAACTTTGAAGATTTTTTGGCGATTGAATGCTGAAACTGAAGAAGATGACAATGGAGAGAAGCAGTGAGACCAGAGAAAGAGTTAAAGGTAAATGAAAATACACGGGGGGTGGGGTGTAGTTTTTATTGGGAAAGGTTATCGGTTTATGGAAGAAAGATAAAAATTAAAAAAAACGTGGGGTTAATTAATAAGGTGATTAATAAGGTTAAAAATCTGGTGGAAGAAAGAGAAAAAAGTGGGGAAAGAAAATACGAAAATATTTTGTTCCACAAATAAAGCCCCTAATAAATCATTAGTAATTAAACCTTAAAAGTCAATTTTGGTACATATATTGAAACATGGTATACTTAAATGTAATAAATACTAACCTTAAACATGAGTGGTTATAAGGTTTGTTATATGGGATATATATGTAAAAATCCCTACTTTTAATGGTCCTACCCGAGTTCTCTCGCACCTCTCATGGCTGCATATCACAGTAATTAAAGTTGCCCCGCTAAGATACAGGCAACTGTACTGCAATGCTCGATTTCAGTTGACTCAGCAAACATTATCATCACAGCCCCATCGTTTCCCTTTTTCGATATCATTGATGTGATACCTTGCATTGAAATGCAGTCGGTGAGGAGAAGATAAGAGCTGAAACAAACGACACAAATTCACATATACATGCATACAGAAACATGCATAGACACAAAGGATTGTTAGGTCAGAGATAGTCATCCACTCTGATCATGCCCCAAAGCCTCGAGGTTAAATCAAGGTCTTTCAGTTAAATTTTCTCCACAAAAGAGGAGCCGTTTGGTTTGTAGCATATCGGAGAACGCAAAACACACCAGAACTGAAATTTCACCAAAATGGGTATGAGGGCTCAGCTAATACTGAACAGATATAGAGATTTATTAGGACAGCAATATGATGTATAACTTGGTTCAAGATACCCCAACATTCAACCATGGAAAAGATTCTTTTTTTGTTGTTGTTGTCTTTCAAGCATGTACAAGGCAAACAGAAGCCAGCCACGCCAAGGCTTCAAAGACCGGCCATATCAGCTTGCCTCGCCAAGATACAGGTCAGTTAATCTCAATGCCCGAATTAGTTAGCCCAGATATAGAAACACCATCATCACGGCCTCTTCATGTACATTCTATCAACACCGAAAAAACAAAAAAAAATCTACACACACGGATGAAAGACAGAGATGTGATATCCTTTATGCATGTTCCAGTCTCTGTTTCTGCTATTCAATAAACAAGGGCTGTTGGTTGATTAATATTAAGGAAAATCAATGGTGCAATAGAGCAGGGCAACCTCCCTTTAAAGAAAATGCCAAGCACTGTTTTGCCTCACTTCTTTCTGAGATACCTTTTCTGATTATGGAATTTTTTTGGTCTTTTCACCTCCGAATTTCCCAGCACTGTCTTGTATATAAATCCGCCATATAATTAAAGATAGTGCAAGATGATATTAGCTCTGCACAAAGGGCCAGAGGAGAAGTAGAGATCAAATAAATCATAGACAAAAGCTCAAGCGGTAACAACATAAAAAATATATATCCATATCCTTCGCGTACAATCAAATATATCGAATGATTAACCATGAGGAGCCCCATAGTTGATGGTATAATATGATTAAAGCTGTTTGTAACCAAAGTGAAATCATAGGCTTACCAGAGAAGTAGGCCAACCACCCTTACATTTTTCTCAGACAACACATTTGAGGATTCCAAGATGCTTTATAACATGTAATCAGAAAACCGCAGGTTCAACTTAACCCCATACTGAATCATGAAAAAGTTTCTGTTTCATTTTTCTTTCAAACAAATGGGGCTCGATGTGTATTATGATAAGGCAAAAGAGAAGCCAGCCACACCATGGCTGCAAACACCGGTTGCATGTGAGAAAGAGAAAATCTCCATCACATGCCATACCGGGTTGCCACACCAAGATACAGGCTGGGTCATCTCAATGCCTGAATTTGTTAGCCCAAATATATAAACATCATCATCACTGCCACGTTATGTATCTTCCATCAACCTTGTCAAAAGAATACACACGCACACACATAGGAAAGCCAGAGATGTCACTATATATAACTTAAATCTATTTCGCTTCTGCATTGAAAAATGTTGTTGGCTATTTATTTGTTTTGATAATGGAGGAAAATCAATGGCGGAATAGAGAGGGGCAACCATCGTTTTAATGAAAATCCCAATACTCTCTGTTTTGCCTCATTTCTTTCTTTCTTATCTAGGCTAACCTTCGGGTTACTTTCTTAAATCGAGACTTACACGGGGCTTCTGGTTAAAGTGAGGGCTCAGATTTGCTGTAAGTTTTGACAAAGCAAAAAAAGGCGACGTTGCCATGGCTGCATATACCGATTTGTTATACAAAACCATACCAGGTCACCCTGCCAAGATACGCGTAAGATATTTTCTCAATGCCATAATTGAGCATAGCTCAGAAACGAAAGCAATCATCACAGCCCCTTCACAACATCAGTATCCGGTAGCAGCAGCACAAAGGTAGAGGAAAAAGAAGAGGAATATAGTAGGGGTGTGTTTGGATGAAGTTTTTCTTTTTCTCTTTTCTTGTTTATTTGAAAGGGCTGTTGGTTTTTTGGTTTAACAATGGAGAAATCATATGCATAGCAGAGAGGCGCAACCACCCTTTACAAAAAATCGCTCTCTCTCGAAGAAGCACCAGTGATCTAGTGGTAGAACAGTACCCTGCCATAATACAGACCCGGGTTCAATTCCTGGCTGGCTCAACTGGTTGAGCTGTGAGGAATCCGTGCACTTCATGTCGTGATATGGGTCTCAGCAGTTATCTGATTACTGGACAGATACAGTAGTGCATCTGAGCTCTTCCACCTTTTTTTTCCATCAAAAATAAAAACTCAGTATCTCTGATGCCTTATTCTCTAGGCTATGCTCAACTCTTTGCTTTTCTGGTGGAAGAACTTTGGGTAGGCTCAGATTAACCTTTTTCAGATAAAAACCAAAAAGCTTTGGAAACCGCCATGGCTGCAAGCATCAGTTAGACTTATGAGAGATGAAACACCAAAAATGGAACTTTTTCCCCATATCTCACAGATCCACTGAGCTGCCACGCCATGCAACAGTTTTCTTCAGCTCAATTTAGTATGTCTGATTCAACTTCCACAGAAGACAAAATCTTCATAGCCTAACTTAAAATGAAACAGAGGGAACAACAAGAATAGGAATACAAAGAGGTCACTATGCATTTTCACCATACCGTATTTCTTTCTCAAAACTGCTGTGATTATGCTTTCCTTCAGCCGAGGGTCTATCAGAAATAGTCTCTCCACCTTCACAAGGTAGGGTTAAGGTCTGTGTACACACAACCCTCCCCAGGCCCCGGTTGTGGGAATACACTGGGCTATTTTTACTAAAAGGGTGGTTTTGTAATTGGATAATCTAGCTGGAGTGATCATCGGGGTGGAGAATGACAGAGAGGGGCAAAATCACCCACTGAAACTCCCCAACAGCTCTCTGCTTTTGCCACTGCCTCACACTTAAACTAATGAGACACCATTTCTTAAATCACTAAAAATTGAGGTTAAAATCTGTGTTTAAGTTCAGGTGAAAAGAGAGTCCAACAACGCCATGGCTGCAGAAAATCTGGGGACTTGGCCTGCCAAGATACGGGTTGGATAGTGCCAAATGACCTATTCGTACACTCAGAAGAGAATGAAAGGTTTACAGAATCATCAGCGCCTTGTTCAAGCCGTCAATGAAGCTCACCACCACCAGCATAACTTGTCTCAAAACCCAAAGAATCCATCAGACTATAAACTCACAGAGAAACAGAGCAAGCACCCTTAGAAACTCCTGCATTCTCAGAGTCACAGAAGCCTCAATTTTCTAGAACAATCAAGGTAACAGGGTAGGCTCAGATTCTCCAAAGAGCTTTAAACACAGAGGGCTGTTGGTTGCTTGATAAAGGAGGAAAATCAATGGCGGAACACAGAGCAAACTTTTTCAAATAAACAGAGGGCTGTTGGTTGTTTGATAAATGGAGGAAAATCAATTGCGGAACACAGAGCAAAATTTATGTATTTCGGCTATGCCTTAAATAGCTGTCCTCAATTCGGCTATTGCACTTCCCCCACCTCACCATGGCTGCAAAACAGCGGTTGCATGTGAGAGACAGAAGTCTGCATCACAGGCCATCCTGGTTGCCACGCCAAATACGGGTCGGTTCATCTAACTGGTTGCATGCATTGCTGCTTTTCTTCTCATGTTTAAGTAAGCAAATTCCACAAGGATCAAACTTGAATAAAATACCCCATCAAAAAACATTGCATTGCAAAAGTCAATTGTTTAGTAGTCAGAAAGAAAAGATTAGCCCACCATATTACCATCTGAAATAACAGAAAGCAAGCTGAAAATTTGAAACGCAACAAATTGGTCAATCACAGATGATAATAACAAGCACTTGAAGGCTCAGATCTGTATTCCGTCTCAAGCACCACCAGGCTGCAAATCCCCAAACCGGGTTGCCCCGCCAAGTTACAGGCCCATCGACTTCCTGAATCCATCTAGCTCAGAAATATCAATAACTTAAGGGGCCATGAGGTCCTTTAGATAAAAATAGCACGGGGCTAGCTAGCTTTCGGACTGGTCATTCAAAAATAGCCAGCGTTTACAAAGTCATTAAAAAATAGCCACTATTTTGCTGCAACATGAAAATTTCCAACATAATATACTGGAGATTAGTGCACTGTGTATGAACTTCCAGCATATTATGTTGGACCAGTATATTATACTGGAACTCCAGTATAATATGCTGGAAGTCCAGTATAATATACTGGAGTTCAAGTACACTTTGCTAGAACTCCTGTATATTATATTATGCTGGAGTATTTTTCGGATTTTGAAGAGCATTTTCGTTCAGATTTATCTTTACATGAAAAATGGCTAAATTTTGGTTACTTTTGAAACTGTGGATATTTTTTATGACCACTTGTAAATCTGGCTATTTTTGAATGTTTGAATTTTGCGCGTCCTTTTGTTGCCCCATTACAATTTCTGCTCCATATTTTCATTGCGTAGCTTTTTAAAATAACAATACAACTTGTATTACCACTTTTAGCCTGCGCCAGAAACTATTTACATTCGTAGCCGAAAAAGTGTACAAAATTTGTATAATTTTTGCATATAATTATGTTGAGAGTGGCTATACAGTGTTATTTTCCCTAAAAACAACCTTGTAACGGAGAAAAAGACGGATAAATGCATATCCATCAAAAGGTGGATTTAGGATTTGAACTGTATGGGTTCGAGTTCGAAATTTTATCACAACACATTTGATTTAATGGGTTCGCAATCTATCATTTTTAGCAAAGAATTGCATTTGACATATCCCAATATCGAATCAACAACAACAACAGCCCAGTATAATCCCACTAGTGGGGGTCTGGGGAGGGTAGTGTGTACGTAAACCTTACCTAACCTAGGTAGAGAGGCTGTTTCCAATAGACCCTCGGCATCCTTCCCTCCAAGAACTCCTCACCTTGCTCTTGGGGTGACTCGAACTCACAAGCTCTTGATTGGAAGTGGAGTGTGCTTACCATTGACGCAACCCACCTTGTCCCAATATCAAATCATGCAAAGTTAATTTTTTCCGAGCAAATGGGGGGCTCAGATGTGTGTTATGATAAGGCAAAAGAGAAGCCAACCACGCCATGGCTGCAAAACACCAGTTGCATGTCAGAGACAGAAGTCTCAGTCACAAGCCATACCGGGTTGCCTCACCAAGATACAGGCCGTGTCATCTCCATGCCTGGACTCGTTAGCCCAGTTATAGAAATATCATCATTACCGCCTCTCTATGTACCTTCCATCAACACCATAAGAACACACACACAGAGTCTCAAACACAAATACATAGTAAAAACGGAGATGCCAGTGTATATAACGAAAATCCTTTTTGCTCTTACTGCTTTTTTCACAAACAAGGCTGTTCACTTTTTCAATAAACAAGGAAAATCAATTTCGCAACAGAGAGGGCAACCAACCTTTCAAAGGAAATCCAAACTCTTTTGTTTTTGCCTCTTTTCTTCTTTTTTTTTTTCTTTCTAGGCTAATCTTTCTTTGCTGGGGAGATTCTTTTGGTTTTTTCACCTTCGCATTTCCCAGCTCTAAAAGGGCCAGTTATTTTCTTAAATTCAGACTGGTGAGGTGTCTTCAGTTAAAAGCTCTCAAAAGAAAGGGTATACACCAAATTATGCACACCCCTAGCTGCAAGCATCAGTTAGCCTTATGAGATATAGAAGAAAAACCATAAAGATGGAATTTTTCCCAATATCTCACAGACCCATCTGAGCGGCCATGCCAAGATAGAGTTTTTTTTCCAGCTCAATAAAAAAATATGTCTGATTCATCTTCCACAAAAAAAAAAATCATAGCTTCATCGTACATAAAATGAAAGAGAGAGAGAGAGTAACAAGAAATTGAGGCTCAGATTTGTGTAATAACCTCAGGTAAAAAGAGACTCCAACGACGCCATGGCTGCAAAAACCCACTGGGAGCATGCGCCGCCAAGATACGGGTCGGGTTATCTCAAAATGCCCCGATTGATTAATAAGCTCAGAAGGGAATGACAAAATCATCATCGCCTCTTTATAGCCGCCTATTTTACTCACCGCCACCGCTTCCACCAGCTCCGCCGGCAGCATTGAATGCTCCGGCGAAAGCATTAAAAAAAAAAGAGAAAAACAAAGAGTGGAAGGGCTGTTACTAATGCTATTCTTATACACTCGACCAAACGACCCCTTAATAAAATTGATAAAAAGGGCTGTTGTTTGGATTTTTATATGGAGAAAGTCAATGACTAATTGCAGAGAGAGAGAGAGAGAGGCGCAACCGCCCTTTCAGAAAATCCTCAAAACTCTGTAGCCTCATTCTTTCCCTTCTGAGCTTTTGCTTTCTTCATTTCACTAACAGTTTTTGTTTATACTAGTCCCAAGCGCAATGCGCGTCTATCTCAATGAGAACAATTTATTTAAAAATTATATCTAATATTTATTTTTAAGTTACTGAAGACGACTATATTGATCGTGTATAACTAATTTAAAAAAGAAATTGCTTCACAAAAATTCTCAATTATCGATCAACAATTTAACTAAAAAAATCAGCTTTATCTGTCACAAGTTCCCTTGCTTCTTTTTCGATTTCAGCTAGAACATATAATAACTTAAAAATCTTAAGTATGCTACCATTAATTAATAAATTTCAAATCATCATAAAAAACAAAATGGAATGAAAACCCACAAATACATTCAAAATTAATATTAAAGCAAGTTAGTAAGAGAATCTACAATTGAAAGATGAGTCATTTACGACATATTTACTTCAAATAATGATTTAGAATTAGAATTGAAAGTGTGAATTTTGTTTTGAAGTGTTATTATTCAAGTGAAATTAATATTTAAATTATTCTAATATTGGCTAACTCTATAATTTTATATATTTGAAAATAACTAGATTTTTCAGTGTGAAATCTATATTAAATGGTTAAAAAAAATCGATCAACATTTCTTGTTCGAACACATGTATTTCCTCTTAGATTTAAAGGACACGTCCTTTGGACTATCAAATGATAATTATAATTATTTCTATGTCATAATAATCTAAAATGGCTTGATATTTGTTGTACGCTTTTCTTAATGATTCTTTAGTAATGGGCTGGTTAAAGAAAGTAAAAATCTGAAAATGACTAATATCGAATGAATATTTTATAATTAATAACTTAATATAAAAAAGATATAAAGAGCCAGTTGTAGGAATTGATAAAAAATAAAAATAAATTAACGTCAGCTTATTTTGAATACATTTGTCTTCTATTGAATCGTCTTTGTTTTTTCGAGTTTAGAATTTGAATAATCCAACTCTTAACACTCTAGTGCAAGAGATTTTGTTCGATTTTCTGATTTCTTTATGAAAATAATTTATATACTCTAAGATTGTGCCAATTGAAATATTCACTTGATTTTCAGATTTCTTTCACCTTTAATGGTCTTTATGAAAATAAATTATATACCTTAAGAATTATGTCAACTGGAAAATAATTTCACTTATATGATGAAGTTGGAAAAAAAGTTGGTTTATTGAAATTCTTAATATTACCTTATAATAACTTTTGTAAATCTCAAACGATTAACAATCATTACATACCAAAAAATATAAAATTCAAACAATTTCGTAGGAACCACAATTATTTTTTAAATCAAGAAACCCACATATATTTAGCTTAACTTATCATTATTTAAGAAGTTTTAAAAAATTCATAAATTATCTTATTGGAATCAGTGACAATTTAGAAAGAAGGAGTGCACTCGGCGCAAGATAAGCAAGGAGAGCTAACTTGCGCCTTCAGCTATGGCGAGACGACAAAGAAAGCCACCAGGGACAAATGTGATACTAGAGGAGGATAGTATAGAAACGCCTGTTGTTGACAAGCATGCACGCTGGTTAACAGGGGCGGGTTCAGCGCCTACAATTTTTCACAACCCGAACAGGAACGGAAATACCGAAATGCAAATAACGTCGGAAAATGGAGTACAACAGCGATTACAACCAGTTACGTTTGGAAGTTTTTTACCACTGAAATTACAACCTATTAGTGAGGGAATCGACGAAGGCGAGGGTGAAAATCTGGGGACAGGCTATGCCGATACACAACAAGTACATCGACAACTTAAATTTTCTGCACAAGCAAAGCAAGATCAGATCTGTCAGACTTCTGGAGATTCTAAGGCAGTAAAAGGTAAAAGGGACACCAAGCAACAGAATCGAAGCCCTCAAAAAAGGAAACCGTTGTGCTATGTACCACCTGCTATGCGTGATGGTACATTTGTGGTACAAATTGAAGACGAGGATACAAATGAACAAGAGGCACACTGGAGCAGTGCATTGATTGGGTTTGTGCTTGGAGAAGACCAGTACGAGCGAGCAATGACAACTACATCACAAATGTTTGGGATTTTGTTACAAACCTCAAGTGCTGCGTCATGAGGAATGTTACTATATATTCAGATTTGATAATAGCGAAGACATGGATCTTGTTCTTCATGCAGGTCCCAACACTTTCCATAACAAGCCATTTGTGTTACAACAGTGGAGAGTGGATTTCAAGTATGAACCATGCAGTGTGAGTGTAATTCCTTCGTGGATTACCTTTCCTGGCTTGCCATTGGGGTTTTGGTCCACCGAAGCCCTTAGTAAACTAGCTAGTGTGGTTGGGAAGCCTATGTACACTGACAGAATTACTGCTGAATTGGAGAAGATATCTTATGCAAGAGTCCTGGTGGAAACAGACATATCTCAACCTTTGCCAGATAGTTTTGAGTTACATAATAAGAGGGGAGTTATCACTCAACAGATTGATTATGAATGGAGGTCGAAATACTGCAGTGACTAGGTAAGATTTGGCCATACTCTGATGTTTGCTGGTATAAAAAGAAGCAGGGAAGTGAAGAAGTAACACAGAACCATTTCAAGGTAGCAGGGGAAAAGAAACAAGTGCAAAGTGAGAACTGGAAATGGATACCAAAAACCAAGCAGAATGGTGATGTGGTTAAAACTGCTAGGATAATGGAGGAAAACAAGCAAACTGGCATTGCTGGAATCAGGGTGATAGATAAGGGGTTGGCAAAAGGAAAAATGTACAACATGCTGCTGGATCCTCAGTGAACATGACCAAAAGTTTCTCTTTGCTACAGATAGGTGATGACCCAGGGGACGCTTGCCCATCCAGCTTCACCACAGAATGATTTTCAGCACATGGAATATTAGGGGCCTTAACAAGGCCCATAAACAGAAGGAGCTGAAACTCTTTCTGAGAAAGCATAAAGTAGACTGTATGGGATGCATAGAAACTAGAGTGAATGATTATCACAAAACTGGAAAATGATTGGAGATATAGTGGGAATTATAATGAGCATCCAAATAGGAGAATCTAGCTAATGTGGAATTTAAATGTTGAGATGCAGATATTGAAGACTGATGAACAGTTTATGCAAATAATGAGATGAACAAGAGACAACAACTATGGGCCAAACTGTTGACCTTATGAGCAACTATTCAGGAGAGCTGGCTACTTAGTGGAGATTTCAACAATTTTCTCCACACTGATGATAGGATAGGTGCTCCAGTTATGCAACAGGAGATTCAAGGTTTCCAAGACACACTCATTGCTCTTAAACTCACTCAGATACATGGTGTAATAAACAAAAACCAGAGACAAGAGTCTATAGCCGGATTGATTGGGCTTTTGGAAATGTGAAATGGATGCAGGAGTACAGTCATATTGAAGCTGATATGTTGACCCAGAGAGTATCAGGCCATTCCCCTATCCTTTTACTGTGCAATGAGGAACAAAGAAGAAACATTCATCCTAAGCCATTCAAACTGTATACTTATGTGATGGATCATGCTGATTTCCCTATCATTGTGGAAAGAGTATGGAATCAAAGCCAGCATGGAGGGAAAATGTATAGAGTATGGAATAAATTAAAGGCCCTAAAAGTGGGGTTAAAGTAATCGAATACCTATATGGCAAAGTATATGATACACCTCAGTGAGGCAAGGCAGAAACTGGAAGCTATACAGAATCAGCTACAGATCAATTGTATGGACCAAGGTCTGATTGATCAAGAAAGGATGGTGCTTATGGAAGTAGATAAATGGAGTAACATAGAGGAACAGATCTTACACCAGAATCTAGAGCGCACTAGATTGCTTGTGGAGATTCAAACACTAATATTTTCATGCTCAACTGAAGATGAGGACAAACTTTAATACTATAAACTCTATATATACTGAAGAGGGAGTAAAATTGTCTAATCCCAGGATGGTGGAAGAAGAGTTTATTACTTGCTTCAAGAGCTTATTGGGGGGAAACAATTACATCTGCCAATGTCCAAACACTGCAGTAATCCATCAGGGTCATCGTCTCAACTTGCAACAGAAAGATGAACTAGTAAGGCCAGTCACAAGTGAGGAAATACTAATGGCAATAAAGGATATGCCTCATAATAAGGCAACAGGTGTGGATGGTTTCCCAATTGAATTTTTTATAAGGCATTGGCATGTAGTGGGGGAAGACATCTGTGAAGCTGTGATAGAATTCTTTCTCATTAGGAAGTTGCATAAGGGAGTTAGTAGCACAGCTCTAACATTAATTCCTAAAGTGCAAAATTCAAGCAAAGTGAAGGATTATAGACCTATTGCATGTTGTACAACTCTGTACAAAATCATCACTAAGATCCTTACAGCTAGGCTGAAAGCAGTTTTTGGCTATCTGGTTGGAAGGTCACAGTCAGCATTCTTTGAGGGTCGTAGCACCACAGATAACATTCTATTTACACAAGAACTGTTAAAAGGCTACTCCAGGAAGGGCATTTCACCTAGATGTGTTCTTAAAGTAGATTTAAAGAAAGTTTATGACACAATTGAGTGGTGCTTCCTAGAAAGACCGATGCAGGACTTGGGCTTTCCTTATAAATTCATTGGGTGGATAATGGAGTGCATATCCTCTGTCACCTACTCTCTCAACATCAATGGTGGACTCACTGCTCCATTTAAAGGAAGAAGAGGCATAAGGCAAGGTGACCCTATGTCTCCATACCTTTTTGTTCTGGCCATGGAGTATCTACAAAGAGAATTTATGCAAATGATGATGAGGAAAGAGTTCAAATTTCATCCTAGATGTAAGAAGCTGGGTATGGCACATGTTTGCTTCGCGGAATATCTACTTATGTTCTGTAAAGCAGACATTCAGTCTGTAATCCTACTGAAGCAGGCTTTCCAGAACTTCTCCAAAGCTTATGGACTTCAAGCAAATGCTGACAGAAGTGTTGTGTACATAGCAGGTGTAACAAACTGGCAGAAGGAGGAGATCTTACAGGCATTGGGTTTCCCTGAAGGCAGGCTTCCATTTAAATATTTAGGGATGCCTCTGGATTAAAAGAAACTGACCATTGCTCAGTGTTGTCCATTAGTTGAGATATCACACCGAAAATAAGTTGCTGGTCATCAAGGCTGCTCTCCTATGCTGGTCGACTTCAGCTGATCAAATTAGTTTTGTTTGGTATACAAGCCTATTGGTCCCAAATATTTCTATTGCCTAAAAAAGTTCTGAGGATGACTAAAGCAATATGCAGATCCTACCTTTGGACATGTTCGGCTACAATGTCAAGGAAAGCTCTGGTTGCCTAGGAAACACTCTGTTTGCCATACAGTGCAGAGGGATTAAATATGCTGAACCTGATCAAGTGGAATAAGGTTGTTGTTGCAAAGCACCTATGGGCACTAACCAAGAAGAAGGATAGTTTGTGGATAAAATGGGTGCATACTTTCTATATTGGAAATTATTGTATTGATGACATGCCAGTGCCTAGATCTGTTGCGTCGGCAACAAGGAAAATCTTTGAGTCGAGAGAGTTGATAAATGGCATTGCAACTCTTCAAGGTAATCTGGATGGTTGAGTGCTTCAGTTTCAGAGGGGGTTTCATTCAGCATCAAGAAATTATACATACTCCAACACCCTCAATACCTTAAAGTCCAATGGAAGACCATCATATTGCAGGCTCAATTACACCCTAGGTACAAATTTATTTTGTGGTTGGCTCTGCATAAGAGATTGGCAACTGTGGACAGACTCCAGGGACTCAATATCCTGATTCCACAGGAATGTACTTTGTGTGGAATGTCTCGTGAGACTTTTGATCATCTGTACTTTGACTGCTTGAAGACTAAAGCACTTTGGAGGCGGCTCCTAAACTTGTTGGGCTATAAACGACCTATTTCTGACTGGAAGGAGGAATGTGACCGGGTCAGTAAGCTGGCCAGGAGTAGAATTGGTGTAGCAGAATCCCTGCCTATCTGTTTGGGATGCTGGTGACAGTGATATGAAGAGAGCGCAATAAAATGAGATACCAAGGAGGGAAAATGCTGAGTGATAATGTCTGTAAGGAAATAGCAGTCCATCTCCACTCAAGAGGAGCTTCAATTCATAAATGGAATGTTGTTTTACTAAGCTTAAACCATTACCCCTAGGCTGCTCTTGGACAGAATTGTCACATTTACTATCAAATAGTGATATTGCAAATCTTATTAGATTGATAATAGGTGTAGTGACTGTATAGCATGTGAGTATAGATGGCCAGCATTTATGTTTGTACGTGTACTATTTTTTTGACAGAATGGAATAGAAATTCTGTTTATTCAAAAAAAAAAGTTATAAGATTTCTTCTCAACATCTAAATAAATATAATAAATAATTTAAATGTTTGAAAGCTAAAGATATAATATAGAATAAAATATTAATGAAATATTCTCATCTATTTTAAATATCGTAACATAAAATGAGTAATTTTATATACAAAAACGTAAAATTTTGTTAAAAAGTGGATCACCTCACCAATAACCCCATACTTTTTCTTTCTTTGATATTTTTAATTCTTTTCTTTATAAATTTCGCTTATTATTTTTATATGATATGTGTGTAAGATTTATATAAGGTAAATTTTCAATGTTTTAACCTAGTTGATAATATAGTTTGAGTTTAATTAATTCAAGACTTTTGATCACGTAAAAGAGTACTTTGCCCTTTGGAATCCATACCTCAAAAAAAAAATGTTACCAAAAATTTCACACCTTAGATTTTATGTTTTTCCTTATAATTTTATAGATTAAAATACTAATTGACTTCAAATTTCAAAATCCTGAACATTAGGACTTACTACGTTAGTTCAAATAAGGAAATAATTTAATATTCAATATTTTAGTTGACTTTAAATATGTAAATATTAGGAAAATAATCAAATTACTAATTTGTCCAATATAAACTATATTTTAAACGGGGTAAAAAAGGCGAACGATATTTTGCTAAGGGCCTTCGTACTTTTTTTTTTAAATTTGAGCTTTCATTGATAACAAAGTATATGTACATCAGAGATCATGATAGTAGTTTTGGACTAACTACTATACTAATACAGGAATCATATTTCTCTATTCTAACTATGTATATACAATCTATAGAATAGTATGTAAATTCATAGGCTAAGGAAAATAATTGAGTTTGCTAAGTCCTAATTTCCATTTCTTGTGTTTGCTGCCTCGCATATGAATCAACAGAACAATCTCGCGACATAAAAAATCCTCCATATATGTGACACCATCAAATCTCATTTGGTTCCTCATTTTCCAGATGAGTGCAGTAGTAGTAATGAATGCAGCCGCTGTAATCCCTTTGTGCCATTGCCTGCTCTTGGCTAAACTACATATCCAGTTTAGTTCAGTCTCCCAGCAGTCTACATTCCGAGAATATCCTAACCATTTGCAGATTCTTTTCCATAGACTATTTATGCTGGCACATCCAAAGAAAAGATGATTAAAATCTTCCACTTGAGACTTGCAAAATACACAGTCCATTGGAATATGAATGCCCATTACCAGTAATCTATCCACAGTAGGAAGACTGTGATGAGCTGCAAGCCAGGCAGTAAACTTGTGCCTAGGCAGTACATTATCAATTAGCAACAAATTCTTCCATGTAACTTTTGTAAAACTGGGCAGCAGTGATGTATAGAGTTTTTGAATGCTAAACTTGCCAAGTTTGCATACACTTTGCAATCGAACAGTGATATCACCCTGCAGCTGAGGACACTCCAGAATGAAGTTTCTGCAATCCATTATTTACCTGATAACCCAAGATGCTGTATTAGGAATGTTAACAGAAGATATGTTGCCTTTCTTGATGTAATAAGCATGGACCCATCGCACCCATAAACAGTCTTTTTTGTTTGCCAAATCCCACAATAGCTTTGATATGGCAGCCTTGTTCCACATAGATAAATCCAGTATATTAAGTCCACCAGCAGAAACTGGCCTGCAAACTTTATCCCAAGCCACCAATGCTCTTCTTGAAATACTTGCCTTACCAGTCCAAAGAAATGTTCTACACATAGCATCAATAATTTTGAGGACCTTCTTAGGCAGAATAAAGATTTGAGCCCAATATGACTGAATGCCAAACACCACTGCCTTTATCAGTTGGCTTCTACCAGTATAAGAAAGGAATTTGGTTGACCAACAGGTGATTTTTTCTGTAATTCTTTCAATGTGAGGCAAGTAGTGTCGAATGGCCAGCTTCTTGGAATCCAGAGGGATTCCTAAGTATCTAAATGGCAATTGTCCTTCAGTAAATCCCAAGATACTAATTAGCTGCTCTTTAGTATGTTGTTGGATCCCAGCCAAGTAAATAGCACTCTTGCTAATATTAGCATGAAGACCAGAGGCTGCTGAGAACTTAAGAAATGTGTTATGCAAGATCTGAATAGACATTTCATCAGCACGATAGAACATAAGCGAATCATCTGCAAAACATACATGAGAAATGTTAAGCTTCCTACACCAAGGATGGAAATTGAAGTTTCCATCCTTATGCAGCTGCTGCAATAGTCTGTTTAAATATTCCATGGCCAATACAAAGAGATAAGGTGACATAGGATCCCCTTGTCGAATACCCCTCTTAGCTTTGAATGGTTTGGTGAAACCACCATTCATTACTAAGGAATAAGAAACAGAAGAGACACAAGTCATAATCCAATGTGTGAACTTTGCAGGGAAACCCAAATCAATGAGAATCTGTTGCAAGAAAGACCATTCTAAGGTATCATAAGCCTTCCTCAGATCAACTTTGAGGACACATCTAGGTGAAATACCTTTTCTAGAATACCCCTTGAACACTTCATGACTTAATAGAATGTTATCAATAATACATCTCCCCTCAATAAAAGCTGACTGTGCAGGTCCAACTAAGTCACCAATGACCTCTTTCATTCTTCTAGTAAGTACCTTGGATATAATCTTGTATAGTGTAGTGCAACAGGCAATTGGCCTGTAATCTTTGACAGTAGATGGTGATCTGATCTTTGGGACAAGTGCTATAGCTGTTGTGTTGATCATATAAGGCAGTTCACTTGAAGAGAAGAATCCTTTAAGAGCAGAAAAGATGTCATCCTTAACCAATTCCCAGTTTTTTGTAAAAAAACTCTACTGGAAAACCATCAACCCCTGGTGCCTAATCTGAAGGCATATCCTTAACTGCTGCAGTAACCTCCTCCATTGTTACCTCTCTAATGAGAAATCTTTGTTGATCAAGATTAAGACAGTTCCCTTCCTTCATGATCTAAGAATTCACACAAAGAAGTTCATCAGCACATTCTCCCATTAAAGAGTGGAAAACCTTCAAGAATTCCTGTTCAACAAATAAAGGATCAGTCAGTTTTATTCCATCTTCAGTGTAAATGGAAGTAATATTGTTCTGTCCTGTTCTAATCTTCCATTGAGCATGAAAGTATTTTGTATTTGAGTCTCCACATTCAATCCATGTAGCTTTTGATTTCTGTCTCAATACTTTTTCTTCAATATTACTCCATTTCACAAGTTCCTCATGTGCCTTCTTCTCCTTATGAATGAGCTCCTGTGTGCAAGGGCTGTTTTGCATCTGAGTTTGGATGATGTCCAGTTGTTCCCTGGCCTGAATAATGTTCTGCTGGTAGGCTGCCATATTTGAGTTGATCTCCTTCAGCTGCTGTTTTAGACTCTTCAGTTTCTGCCAAATCTGCTGGATGGGATTGCCTACATGTTCTTGTTTCCATGCCTGCTGAACAATGTGAGAAAATTGACGATGTTCCATGACCACATTATACAATCGAAAAGGTTTGGGATGCAAAGGTTTCTGCATTCCAAACTTGATAAGGATAGGGGAATGATCAGATATTGAAGGGTTCAAGTAATCTGCTTCCAAATGTCCAAACTGCTGCAACCACTGATAGTTACCTAGTGCCCAATCAATCTTGCTATATACTTGCTTATTAGACCAGGTGAAATGCCAGCCTTTTGATCTAACAACAGTCAGCTGGAGGTCAGAAATGACCTCTTTGAAATCCTTCACTTCAGCATCAGTCACAATAGATCCAATCCTGTCATCAGAATTGAGTACATTATTAAAGTCTCCACTAATTAGCCAAGCAGTCTGATTAGGGATCTGGAATGATCTGAGATCACTCCAAAGATGTTTCCTAAGTGAAGTAGTGTTATGACCATATACCACACTTAAGTGAATACTGATTTGATTTCTTATATCTTCCCCTCGATAATGAATAACCTGATCAGTTATAACTAATATATGCATTTGAATATGAGACTTCCAAATCAACCAGATTCTCCCATTAGTAGCATTTGAATAATTACACTGCACCATCCAGTTCCTTGCAATCTTCCCTAATATTTTCTTTGATTTAGGCTCCTTTACCCTGGTTTCAAGAATTCCCATGACATCTACTTTATTATTAGCTAAGAAGTTTTTCAACTCCTTTTGCTTATGAGGCTGATTAAGCCCCCTTATGTTCCAAGTTACAACAATCATTTAGAATGAGGCTCTACCCTGTAAGATGGACCAGGGTCTACATTATAGCTACTGCTTCCAGTCTCATTCATGATAGCCTTACCATTACTAGCATGATCTGCCTGATGTTCACCATTCTCAGAGTCAGCAATAGTGAGTGCAGTTCCTGAACTGACTAAAGGATCAGTTTCAGTATGCATGGTTTGCTGTGGCCTATCAGTCTTCCCATGAGAGTGCTTCATTAATTGATCCTCTACTGCAGGAACCACAGTACTAGGCTGCTCAACAACAGCCTCTACTGCAAGAACCACAGTACTAGGCTGCTCAACAACAGTCTGCTTAGCAATCCATTCAGTTCTGATATGTTTCCCCTTCTTGATTCCCCTGCTGATTCACTCTTCCTCTTTGTCTAGTAGGCCTGATCTGAACCTCCTTGCTCTGCACAGATTTATCATCTTTATAATACCAACATTCAAATGCATCATGACCAAATTTGAGACAATGATTACAAAAGGAAGGTTTCCAATCGTATTCAATTGTCTGTATCTTAGAGCCATAAGGAGTGTCAATCTCCAATTCATCAGGAAGTGGATAGGCAGCATCCACTTCAACAAGGACCCTAGCAAATGAAATCTTCTCAAAGCATGCAGTAAATTTGTCTGTATATAATGGTCGACCAATAGCACTAGCCAATTTACTTAGCACTTCAGCAGACCAATAACCAACAGGAAGACCTGGAAATCGAATCCAAATAGGCACAATACTAAGCACATCACTCTGAAAATTGAAATCAATTTCCCAAGGTCGAAGAACCAGTGGCCTATTTCTAAATGAATAGGGACCTGATTGCATAATCAATTCCTTATCTTCAGAGCTACTGAATCAAAAAATACAGTAGCCATCTGCATGTATAAGCACCTGAGGTTTAGTAACAAAGTTCCACACATGGATTACAAATTTTCCATAGATTGCTCATTAGGTCGATCTCCTATTACAAACCCAATCAGTGAATTTTGCCAATAATCCACTTGTGGTTGCAGATCTTCAACACTAATCTGAACTACTTTTTTCCTTCTCGCTCAATAGGAGGAACAAATGAGAGTTGTTTGCCCATTTGTGTGTCACGATTACCTCGCACCACATCCGCAACTGTTGGCTTCTCCACATGCATCTCCTTTGGAACCTCCTCAGCAACAAGCTTAGTTTTCTCCACATGCAACTCCTTCGATTCCTCCTCAGCAACGAGATTTGTGAATTGTAGTCTCTTCACAGCAATAGGTGATACTGCTTCACTCTCCATCACTGAAATCTCGCATGAATTTGTCTCTGCATGGGTCATCGATTGAAGTTTTTAAGGCAAAAAACTGCCAAAGGTT